>CABHPH010127106.1:0-29182 GCA_902168325.1 Peromyscus nudipes
GGAAGTCAATCTCTGCTCCCAAACTGGTGGAGTGGCAGGACCTCCTCTAAAGAGAAATGTGATCTCATGGATGTGAATGAAAACAAGACAAAACGAAACAAACTTCAGAAACGTTGGTCTGTGGAGAGAGAGAAGAGTGGGGTAATAGAAAATGCTAAAGTTTAAGAATCTTACTTGCAGTGCAGTGCAGTTTGAAGGTCCAATCATTCAAGCTTAACAATGGTGCCTGTCCATAATCCTAGCAAGTTGGCTGCTACAACAAGAGGCTCTTGAGTCTGGGGCTAGCTTGAGCTACATGATGGGATCCTGTTTGAAATAGACACCCTACCCCGCCAAATAAAACAATATCTTTGCTCTTTTCTTTCGGGTTGACATGGCATGAGCACTCACAGAATATATTCAGTCAATTTCAAACTCTCATCAAAGGCATATCTTCATCAAAGCAGTCTCACTGTTTTGTAAATTGAACGAGGGAAACCCATTTGGAAACCAAACTTGAGTTGTTTGGCATCAAGCAAGGTTGAAGTAATATTTTTCAATAAAGATAAAATCACCCTGGAACTCTGTAGTCTTGGCCTAGTTAAGACTTCCCCTTAGAAACCCCAAATTTTGTGTATCAAAACTGTTTCTGGGACTCTGGATTATCAAATGAAGGACTTTGCCTAAAGAGACCCCCAAAGACAGAGATTTCCCTCCCTGGCACCCACATCACCTACACCATCTATTCACTCATGTACTCACTCCTACCTGTGAAGACCCGTTGAGTCTAAGTCTGCCTGCACCTTGGAGTCCGCTTTCCATGGCATTTATCAGGCGTGCTTGATAACCTCTGGTCAAGAGCACCGAGCCAGATCATTCATGCCACTGAACCCTCAACCTGTTTGCATATGAGATCACTTATGTTCACAACAGTGGTAGTGTCAGGGGTTACTTTCCTGGAAATTCTGATTTAATTTATCTGTGACGTAAGTTTTGCAGAAGCTTTGTACCAAATTCTTTTGTGGAGCTAGGATAGAGATCCCTTGCCATAACCCAGCCAATTCACTCAGTTTCTATTCTGAGTTATGTTATATCCATTTGAAATATAAAATTGTGACATACAACCCTTTATAATTTTATACAGCATAATTCACCTTCATGATTAATAGTCCTAAACTATTATGGATTATATATTTTTATTTTTATATAAAAGTTTATTTATTTATTTATTGTTGCTGTTCAATGTAAGATTTTCCTGTGTAGCTCTTGAATTCACTCTGTAGACCAGGCTGGCCTCCACTCAGAAATCCACCTGCCTCTGTCTCCTGGAGTGTCACCACATCCAGCATAATTATTTTTTGACTGTTGTCTTTTGTTACTTCATAAGGGTAATATTGCTACTGTTATGAATTATAATGTAAATATCTTATCTGCAGATGCTCTTACTTCACCCCTGTGAAAGACTCATTCGACCCCCAAAAAGGTCACAGCCCATGGGTTGAGAACCTGTGGCTCAGCTAAAAACCAAATGCTTTGAGGAATCTTTGATATATAGTCCCCAATTCCAGAAATTTAATTTGTAAACTATCACTCTTTAGGAAAATATTCTTGCCAAATCTGCAAGTCGAGGGAGTTAGGAGACCTTGTTAGCACAAAGGGGAGAACCTCTAAACCCCAAAGCCTGACTAGAGTAACACATAATTGAACAAGGATGCCTCAGTTGTCCTAAGATTAAGAGACTTCTGGATGCTCTAGGTTTACTCTGGAGCTGCCCTGGGGTTCAGTGAGGTCTGCTGCCTGACTCATTTGACTGTGCTCTCTCACACTCCCCTGTGTGC
This sequence comes from Peromyscus nudipes, assembly GCA_902168325.1. NCBI lineage: Eukaryota > Metazoa > Chordata > Mammalia > Rodentia > Cricetidae > Peromyscus > Peromyscus nudipes. Next base: position 1,818 of record CABHPH010127106.1, read on the forward strand.
TGTCCAGACACTGCCTCAATCAAGGTAATTTATAATATGTTTGCATGCTCTGTACAGAAACTTTGAGATCTTGGGTCTTGTCAACCTCCTGACTACCTAACCTTCCCAACATTTTCTTTAACTCAACAGAATGCTTGCTGACGACTTTGAGAGCATAACTTTCTGCTCATGCCTTTGACTAGTGGATCAAACTCAAGACGTTAAAACAGACTTTGTGGACTGTCCTGCAAAGGTTGTGCTTTCTACATCCTCTAGCTTGCCTGGGTCCATGGAAATGACTGGAAACTTGAAAATATACTAATATGGCCAAATCCTTGAGCAAGACTTCCAGGACATGATGATTCTAGAATGATGGGGGCAAACTATTGTATAAAGCTTGTGAAAAGCATGCTGGGAATAAGACAGCTAGAATAGACTCTTGACAAACAAAACCTCTAAAAGTGTTTTAGGAAAGGGAGGGTATGGGAAGGGAAGATGGCACGCATTCAACTATCCTAAAATAGCAGGTTAATTACTTTAGGAAGAAAAGATAAGATGGGGATATGTTAGTCACAGTTCCTTTTTTGGCTGTTACATTAAATTGCCTGATGAACTGCATACATTGGTCATTTGCATTGATCTCTAGACTGTTAAAAGACAGTCTAGCCTATAACTGCAACTGGCAACTGTAGCTGAAGTTTTCTCCAGTCCTGCCTGGCCCATGGTGAGGACAAATCTCTCTCACCTGCCAGTCCCACAGCTGTTCAGACCCAACCGAGTAAACACACAGAGACTTATATTGCTTACAAACTGTATGGCTGTGGCAGGCTTCTTGTTATCTAGTCCTTCTATCTAAATTAACCCATTTCTATAAATCTATACCTTGCCACATGGCTCGTGGCTTACCAGTATCTTACATGTTAGTACTCATGACAGCATCTGGCAGCATCTCCTCTTTCAGCCTTCCTGTTCCCAGAATTCTCTGCTTGTCCCGCCTATACTTCCTGCCTGGCTACTGGCCAATCAGCATTTTATTTATACAGAGCAATAGCCATAGCACGCAACATCTAAGTCAAAATGCAAAAGTTCACAGCCCTGCAGGACTGGGGCTAATAATTTGCATTCATTTATCTTGTTGTTGGTGGAGTTCCCTGTTCTGGTAAGCTGTCTGCTTTATACTGGAGCTATTTTGTTGACAATCAGTCTACACCTTGGGTATTTCATCTTGCTTCAGTTTTCTTTGCTATTTACAGATCTCTCTCTCTCTCTCTCTCTCTCTCTCTCTCTCTCTCTCTCTCTCTCTGTCTGTCTCTGTGTGTGTGTGTGTGTGTGTATACTCACACATAAACACACACATTTGCTATAAATTCTTACGGACCACAAAGGAGATTCAACTATTAACATATTAATTAACATATTTATTTATTTTCAGTCATATGTCACCACTGCTTCACCATTTAGTCACAGGTGTGACTGATACAGTAGTGATGTCTACAGCTCTCATTTTGTCTATTTGCTTGAGTAATAAATATCCTATGGTGTTTGTACAAGACACTGTGAGAAGTGCTTGACAGACGCCAATTTCTTGATCCTTATGAGAATTCCATGAAGAAGCCTTTTTTTTTTTTTTTTTTACTTTCTAGAAAGGAAAACTGAGGTACAGTTTAAATGTTAAATTAATAGCATCTCTGAGCACAGCACACCTGGTGAGTGATGAAAGCTGGTTTTGCAGCTGGGCAGACTGATATCAGAGCAGTTTTTTTGACCACTAGGTTATCTCGAGTTATGTTTATAAAGCTTCTCTTAGTAGGCAGATCTCTGGCCTGTGCTTTGACCTAGCAATCCCTGGAAAGTTTCCACTTGACTCATTCCAGTCTCTCACGCAGAGCCCAGAAAGGACATTTGGAACTGAAGAATGATCAGCGACGTGCTTTTCGTCTTAGTTCCAAACAGAGTTCCTTTAGATACAGTATAATTTTTGGTTCCTTGCCCCCCCACCCCCCCCCACACTAGCACTAGAATACTGACTTTTCCCCAAATAGAGGCCATGCTTTCTTTATTATAGAGATATCATATGTTCCTCTCTTAGTCAATGGTAAGATTATTTGTTTCTCTAGTGTCAAGTGTTTTATAAAGTACTAGGTCTCTCTGTGTACTTGATTTTTCTTGGCTAACATTTAGCATAATCACTTACACATTAAAGGAGGTAGAAGTTTAGTTCGCAGTAAAAGCTTTTGGATGCATATTTCAACTAGGTTAGATAGACCGCTTTGCGGCAGAGTTATGTTATTAAGTTCATGACCCAAATATGGTGCACAGACTAATGTCCATTGGCCATGAGATACTTGTCATCACCACCGGTTACTTCCTTGACCACGCCCGGACTTTTCCTTGAGTTTCTCTGAGGTTTGCCAAGATTCCTCATCTTCCACTCATCAGTTGAAACTGATTCACTCTGTTTCTGCATTCTATCTCTGACTTGGGAGTTGTCCCGGGATTTGAGTTAATGATGGCAAGCTTGTAAATAGACAAAAACAAACAAACAACAGCAACCACAACAACACAACCCCAAACCAAAACTAGTCTTTCCTCACATGGCAAAGCAGTAAATGGTTTCATGATCTTCAAAGTATGGTCACATAATCCGTGGAAAGAAAGAAAGCAATGCCTTTGCACATGAAAGGAAGAGCAATGACGGAATTGGTGACGTGTGTTTGGCAAAATGTTAGCTATTAATTTGGCTGGAACTTGGGAGACATGACTGGGTTAAAAATAGAGTGTGTCGGGGGCAGGGGTGGGGGTGGGGAATGAAGTTTCCTCTAGAGATGTTCCTCTGTACACACACCTGATGTTGACATGCCACACAGCAAGAGAAGACACCCCCTTCACCCCCTACATATATACCACTCCCCCATGCCTCTACTGGTCTTCATTCTCTTCAGGAAGATCTCCACTTCTTCCCCTATCCCCAAAAGAAAAGCGCCAAGGGAATTGGTGTTTAATTTCAAACGGCAGGCATATTAAAGGCATTTGGATGTACTGATTTGAAACAATAACCTTCACTTAGAAGTAAGTCACCACGCAGATGGGAGAGGTAGGCAGTGACTTTGTGGTTTTAGCATCCGTTTCCTGATCTTTAGAGCCACATAAATTAAAGAGTTCAAATTAAGAAAAGCTCACCGTAAGAGCTGAGTCATCCCATTTGTATCACTCATTGATCCAATTAATGCGACAAATGCCACCCCCTGTTTTACTTTATGCCACAAATGTTTTTGTGTTTAGTGTATAAAAGTGTTGTGTGGGTTTCTGGGGTGAAAGGTGCTCCAAGTACTACCAGCAACCTTTCTCTTTCTGATTTGTTATGTTAACAACCTTTGTTTTCACAGTCAACTCTTGGAAATTCGCAACGGAGACACTTTAATCTTATGACCGAGTGTATCTGGAACTATCCTGACTCGAACTATTTCATTCTATCACATTTAGAAAAGCAGACCTGGTTTAACATAAGAATACTGTCTTTGTACAGAAGTGTATCAGTGGAATCAACACTATTGTGTCCATTCCAGGCAGGCTCCTGGACCACGTGCAGAATCCTCTGGGGTTTATGTATAAGGTTCCTACGGAGTTATTGATGACGCTTGTTGTACCTTGGATGCTGAGTTTGAAGAGGAATTAAAGCTTTTTTTTTTTTTTGGTTTTTCGAGACAGGGTTTCCCTGTGTAGCTTTGTGCCTTTCCTGGAACTCACTCTGTAGACCAGGCTGGTCTTGAACTCACAGAGATTCGCCTGCCTCTGCCTCCCGAGTGCTGGGATTAAAGGCGTGCGCCATCACTGCCTGGCAAAGCAATATATTAAACCTTTTCCAGCATGCAGGAAAACCATGCTATCTTCTGCCACACAAACTTGAGAAGTGGATTTGGCAAGGATTTCTTTGAAAAAGGAGTGGTATGTCGGTGCTAATGGCTATAGACAGGCTGCCGCAGTGGATGATGGGCTTGAGCATGGATATGCTTGTTTGTCCTGAAAAACAGTTCCTTCTGCCCTTCACATCCTTAAGAAGAACTCACAGAAGAAACTAAATTGTCTCCTTTTCAACGTGAATATCTGTGAATACCACTGTGAGCTATTGAACTACGTTGATTAGCCTGGCTTCGCCATACTATGGAAGGCAAAAGGAAAACAAATGGACAATCATGTTCTTTCAATTCTGCTACACAGATTTAGGGATGCAGTTGTGCACAGATGTGGCAGCCAGAGAGAGCTGGCCATCCCCGAAGAAGACTGAATTGTTCAGTACAACCCAACCTCCAATGACCCTAAGGCAGAAAGGCCAGGAGCCACCCTACTACTCATCCTGTGACCTGAAGAGTTGGGCTTCTTTTATTACTTAAAGCAATCCAGGGTTCCATTGAATCCACCTGACTTTCTCTGGTCAAAAGTTCCTGAACATTCAGCCTCAGCTTGAAAAGCTGATTGAAAAGAATTATTTTCTCCATAAGTAAATGCAGGAAACACACAAGTCTTCCATAGGCACGTGTGACTCCCACTCTGAAGCAGATCAGCGATGTTAACTTAAATTTGCCTCAGGTTGCTCCGTCACTTGGTTTCAAGGTGCTTCCTTTCCTTCCTAGGAACTTGAGAGACCTTGAAGGTGAGCATAACATGGTGGATTTGGCTTTTGGAACACGAAGAAAGTGAAGCCAACGATCCATAAACACAGCAGCAAGATGGCACCTCAGGCGCCTCAGGCGGGTAGTTCCCTCACTGAAACAGTGCCTTTCCACCTGGACCAACTTCCCCAATTCTCCACCCCTGACCCCTGTAAAATGGAACTTTTATCCCCTAATGATTCCAATAAACCAAATTACGCCATTGTTTCACTATGATTTTTGTTTTGTTTTGTTTTACATCTTTCACTTCAACTATGAGGAGACTTTTGTGGCATGACTTGCCAGCTCACCTGCTCTAAAATGCGACAGATATTGGGGTGGGAGGGTGAATTTTGATTTTGGATTGTAATGTTGGGATAGCTCTGTCACCTAGGATGCTCTCGACAGAAGTATTTTATGTTCCGGTGCCTCAATTTTTTTTTAAGTTCTCTAAAACTTAACTAAAATAAAAAACTTTCCTTCAAGTTTTTGTTGAAAACACTTTTAGTTAATTATTATTTTAGAAGTCTGAATGTATTTTATCATGCATATTGGGTAATGCCTGCATTTTTTATATTGAATGTAGTGAGGTTTTGACCAAGTTTAGCAACTTGAGTTTGGGTGGTGAACAGCTCATTCCTTGCTTATTCATTAACCATTGCTTTGCTCAAAAATTTTAAAACCTTGTTTATTCTTTGACAATTTCATGCATGTAATGAATTTTACTTTTTTTTAATCTCCTATTAACCTTTCTCATCCCTCCCCCTTCTCCCTCTAAAACCCTACTTCTCAGCCAGTCCTCTTCCTACTGTGTGTGTGTGTGTGTGTGTGTGTGTGTCTGAGTTTAATTAGGGATGACCTCATTTTGTTGTTGTATCTTGTTTTTGAAACAAAGTCTCAGGTAGTCCCGGCTAGCTTCAACTTTCCTGTGTAGCCAATGCTGGCTTTGAGCCAGATATTCCCGCTGCCATCTTTCAACTGTTGTGACTATCTGCCCACTCTGTCTTCTTTTCTCTCTGTCCCTCTGTCTTTGTCTCTCTGTCTGTCTCTGCCTCTCTCTCTCTCTCTCTCTCTCTCTCTCTGTTTCTCGCTCTCTCTTTCTTAAGCAGAATCTCCTGCCATAGCTGAAGTAGGTGCCTAGGACATTCTACACAGCCCAGGTTGGACTTATATGTGCAACAACCCTCCTTTCTTAGCCTCTTGAGTGCTGGAATTATAGGCATGAACTATTAGCTGGCTTTGAAGTGTTGATTTTTAAATGCTCTTTCTTATTAGGGTTTGTGTGGGTAGAAGATGATATGCAGATTTGATATCATAGCACCTTTGTGATAAATGCTTATACACTTCACCCATTTTTGTATATTTGCTAAAATATATTGTGTCATCCCATTTCCTCTAAACTGCCATCATATCTAGCAACTACCCATAAATTATTACTCTTATTGACTGTTTTAAGTCAGTATTTTGGAATTATTTTTCTTAAGCAATAAAAACATATGCAAGTAACAAAATGAAATTGATTAAATCTACATTTATCCTAACTTCTTTGCTGATTGGTGTTTTATGAAATAGTGTTAGAGAACTGAAGAAATGAGACAAGGGACATAAATTTTGAAATTGCATAATCATTTCCCAAACACTAGATAATATGCAATCCTTTGTTCTAATTGCAACCTATGCCGAAAAACAGAGAAAAATGATTGGTCCACCTTAGCGAGAAGGGAACTGGATTATGGAAGTCTGGATATCAATTCTCAGAAAAGCTTATCCCAGGAGTTCATTGCCCATGAGTAGGCTATTTCCTCTGATCCCTGAGTCATACTGGCAGCTGGCTAATTCATTCACTTATTTTTTCATTCAGCAAGTTGTCCTGCTGTGTGCTAGACACTGTTCTACACACTGGGGAGGGCTAGGCACACTGCTCAGCGGGACAGTATTTGTCAGGCATGACTAAAGAAAAGGCTCTCTTCCTAGCCTATCACAACACACACACATGCACACTCTCATGCTCGCGCGCATGACAATGGAGACCAAGGATTGAATCAGGACATGAGCTAGGAAGTGCCCAGGGTAATGCAGGCATCAGAAGAGCTGGTGAGGAAAAGCAGTCAGAGGTAAAGCAAAAGCCAGCAGAACTGGGTAAACACACTGGGTGAAGTATTTAGAAAAAAAGAAAAAAGACAAGCTAAGACTGACTTCAGGAGTTTTGGACTGAATAACTGCAAGTGTCCAAGGGTCCCTCTTAAGTGGTTTTCTGAATAATACAATCTCTTGGTCCTGTAAAGAGAGGGGCAAGTCCAGTCATCAGGAAAGACATTTTATTTTGCTTTTTGCTCTTGAAATGTGTAGATTTTATTTGGATAAGACCTGTGATACTATTGACTACTGTTTTTCTTGAATTGATACAATGACTTAGAGAAAGGAACTCACATGAGCGAGGTTTCAGCAAGGATCTTGGTCAGCCAGGTAGATTACATGGCCTGTTTTTGAACAATAAGTGCTACAGATGTTTTTCAGCTAATAGAGAAAGAAATACGCCAGGCAGTGGTGGCGCACGCCTTTAATCCCAGCACTCGGGAGGCAGAGCCAGGCGGATCTTTGTGAGTTCGAGACCAGCCTGGGCTACCAACTCCAGGAAAGGCGCAACTCCAGTTCCAGGAAAGGCGCAAAGCTACACAGAGAAACCCTGTCTCGAAAAACCAAAAAAAAAAAAAAAAGAAAGAAAGAAAAAGAAAGAAAGAAAGAAATACAATGAATTTCATTTTGGGTTAGATCTATTATTATAGGCACAATGAGTTTGCTTGTAAAGTAGTTAGGGATTTATTATGGAACAGAGGTATGTGGCTGCTAAGAGTAGGACGATATGGACACACATATGTTTTATGTAAGTATATATATATATATATATACATATATATATGCACACACACAGGGTTGTTGAGTTTTTTGTTTGTTTTTGTTGTTGTTTTTTCTAGACAGGGTTTCCCTGTGTAGCTCTAGCTGTCCTGGAATCACTCTGTAGACCAGGCTGGCCTCAAACTCACAGAGATCCACCTGCCTCTGCCTCCCGAGTGCTGGGATTAAAGGCGTGCGCCACCACTGCCCAGCATTATTTTAATATTGGGCTTTACTGTGTGCCCGACTGAGTTGTTATCACTATGTTGCACAGGCAAACTCTGAACTCATGGCACTCTTCTTGCTTCAGCCTCCTCAGTGCTGAGAGTACAGGTCAATGGCCTTTTGCTTCATTGACTCTTTGCTTGTATTCCTCCTTCCCCTCCTCTCTCCTCCCCTCCCCTCCCCTCCCTTCCTCTTTCCATTCCTCTTTTTCTGTGCTCTCTCCAACTTCCTTTCCTTTCCCTTCTTCTCCCATCCCCTCCTTTCTTCTACTCTCCTCTCCTTTTCCTTCCTTCCTTCTTCTTTTCTTCTTGACCCAATTGTCTTGCTATGGAGCCCAGCCTAGCCTGGCCTCCAAGTCACTAGGTAGACCCAGCTAGCCTCAAATTTGCAATCCATCTGGATCAGCACCCCAAGTGCTATGACTATAGTTGTAGGTCATTATGCTCTGTTCATTTTTAGGCATTTGCTTTAAAGCACATTAGTTAAGACTCTATTAACACCCTAGAGACACAGTGTTGGAAGAATCTTTGCAGTCATCTAGTTCCACAAGTATGCCTGAGATCGTGTGCCAAGTCTGACAGATTGATGGATGCTTATTGGAGCTCTGTGCTAAGAAATATGCTGAAACTGCTTCTGGGAAGAGTGGAAAGTTTAATGTATCAATGAGCAAATGATAGTGACAGAGGATGCAAGGTACCTCTGCACACTATACACATTCATCCCAATCTAGTTTGGTTTCCCATTTCAGGGAACCTTACCTGAGGCCTCACAGCCTGTCAGTGAGCCCAGGAGTCTCCATCTCTGTTCTAGTATTTCTTGTGACATACTTCAGATTGTCTCTGCTACAACACTCAGTTTGGCCTGGCTACATAGGTGTGTAGTTTGGCTACTTGGGAGGTTGAGGAAGGAGCCTGACAGGTGTGGTGATAGTTTATCCATGTACCTCAATAAAGCTTATCTGAAGATCAGAGGAAAAAGCAGCCATTATAGTAAACATAGAAGTCAGGCAATGGTAGCACATGCCTTTAATCCTAGCATTCGGGAGGCAGAGATCCATCCAGTTCTCCGTGAGTTCAAGGCCACACTGGGAACAGAGCCAGGCATGGTGGCACATGCCTTAAATTCCAACACCAGTTAACCATAAAGGTCTGGAGGTCTGTACAGACAGACAGGAAGTGACAGAGCTGGGCAGAAAGAGGAAGTGATGTAGCTGGGCAGGGAGAGGAAGTGAGACGGTAGGGACAGAAAGTCATACAGGCATGGGTATACAGGAAATAGGTCTCTTTGGAGGCTGAGGGCTGGTAAGGTGAGGTTGGCTGTGGTTTGTCCTATTCCTCTGATCTCTGGGTTTTAACCACAATATCTGGCTCCGGATTTTTTATTTATAAGACCGTTTAGCAATTTGTCTTACAGATAGGCATTGTGTACCTCTCTCTTCCAAACTGAAACCTTCTCTTCGAGGTATAAGGAGACTCCTAAGACTCAGAAACCTAAAGGAAGGAGGTGTAGGAGGCTTAGCATTACAAGACTCAATTAACCCCTCCACAAGTTTTTTGGTTTTTTTGTTTTTTGGGAGCTGAGGATCGAACCCCGGGCCTTGCGCTTGCTAGGCAAGCACTCTACCACTGAGCTAAATCCCCAACCCTCCCCTCTACAAGTTTACATCCACAAAACACTGGAGAGGGGCAACACTTGATGGAGCTGCCTACAACCTGCAACTTTTAAGTTTTCTCCCATTCTCAGGTGGGATTTTTGATGATGCACCGGACTGGTAGTCACAAATGCTCCTGCATGTAACTTCTCATGCCCTGTCCTGTACGAACCCCAATTCCCTCATTGGTTTACAAGCTAGAAATAGGTAGAATACTTTCATTTGTCTGTGAGTCTTTAGTCAGCTCCTGTCTGGAATGTTCACATTTCCCCAGAAAAGTCACACAACAGCTGGGCTATAGACTGAACTCTTCACTAAGCAGGAAGGCTTAGTAAGGCTCTGTCTTAAAAGAAAAAAGAAAAGGTAGGGGAGGCTGTGTTGGGGGGAGCTACGTAGTAGAATACTCACAAAGCCCTAGTTTGGGTCTGTAACATCATAGACAAAGCAAGACAAAACAAGATAAAACCCCACCCCCATGAAGACATGCACACATGCATCTCTCTATGATAAAAACCATGAACATTAAAACTCAGTAGCTTGCTAACCAGACCTCTCACTAATTAAGGAAGCCTGAATTAATGAGTTTTTTTTTTTTTACATAGGTAAGGAAAATTCCTTAGGCTTAAAAGGGTCTTTTGATTTGTTTCTTTAATTTTTTAAAACTACTATGATTCGGCATGAGGTAGAAATAGTGAAATAAAAATTCAGTTTTGTGGACTACCGTGGAGTGGATTTACAGCTAATACTATGATCTACAAACACTGGCATGAGGGAGTTTTTTTTTTTTTTTTTTTCTTCAGAGCGTTGGAAAGTTAAGGAAATGTCTGAAAAACAGCTGGAAATGATTGCTGAGCATTTTCAACAGTCCTGTGAAATGCCATGAATTCAGAACATCACTTCAGAAGCCTGGGACCATAGCCCTCAGAGGATGCACTGGATGTTGAGGTAAACCCTAAGCCTGACCTTTGCTTGCACTGAAGTTCATGGACTGGCTTTTAGGAAGATTTTTGTCTTCTGATGCTTGAAAATTGAAGTCTCTCTTTTCTCCTTGACCACCTTCTCTTCCTGCTTTACCTGATTTTTTTGTGAAAAATTAATTATTAGGTGGTTAATTGACTTGAGCCGGTCTTGCTAGCCCAGGCTTGTCCTGAACTTCTGGGTTTGTGTGATTCTCCCTCTGGGCCTCCAGAGCTGGAAACAGAGGCTCTAGCCACCACTCCCAGCTCCTCCTTACCTTACAGAAATCCAGTCTTCCAGGGCACATGTTATGATTCTTTCATTTTAGTGTATCATAATTCATAAATGCAACAACTGATAGAGAACCATGACTGCATTCTTTGCACACAAAGGAAATGTCCTTTAGCTCTCAAAGTCCTGTCCCGTCCAGCACAAGTGACATAATTTCACAGAAGGCTGCCCGTATACATCTTGTAATTATACCTGGGATTTCTGGGCTAGTCAGACTTGGAGAAATTCCCTGAAGAAACTTAATTCCTCAGACATGTGACATCAGCAACACAAACTGCAGCCCAAACACGCAGAGCTGGTGATGGCTGCCTTTGTCAACTTGTGTTCAGACAGAAAATGTTCTGTGACTCCGTGAGGGGTAGAAGTTGGAGAAACGAAGGAAATGTCAGGGATATAAGCAGAGGCTGAAAGGGAACCCACGGGATTTCAGGATTGTTTCAAATACGTCAGAACAGAGCTGGGTGAGACAGGACATGCCTGTGATCTCAGCACTGTGGAGGCTGAGGCAGGAAAACTGGAGCATTCAAAGCCAGCCTGGCCTAGATAGTGAGGCCCCTTCTCCTAAAGCCAGAGTAAATAAATGATTGATAAAACTAGTTTAAGATATTACTATGTGGAGGTTTGTTATTACAGGATCCCCAGCCCCATCACAGAGACCAACAATCACAGCCCTACCCAGGTATGTTAACAATTTACCTTTCACTCTATGCCATAGTGAAAGAGTAACTTAGTACTGTAACTATTCAACCAAAGCAGGCCAGGATGTGGATGAACAGAAAACCTGTGGAGGCATTAGCACAGACTCTTTGATATCTTTTCTTTGAACACAGTTTTCTGTATTTTAGAGGAACAAATAACCGAATGAAATATAACATTCCTCTGCCTGCTACACATTAGGTATCTTAAGTGTAAGAAATAGGTCTTAAGGATTTGCTTTGTTGATAGAAGAAAGAGTTGATATTTGTGCTATAGCTTACACACCAGAGGGCAGGGATTTTGTCAAATGTTCCAGCAAGAAGAGTGGGGGAGAGAAGGAACAGAACACCTTTCTGAGTTCCTCCCACTCCCCACGTCTCCTAGTCTCCTTGGGACATGTTGCCCAGTGAACTCAGACACTATCCAAGTGCCGAAACCAGGCCGGTGTTGAGACACACCAAGAGCAACGCTGCAGAAGAAGCCTTGTAACTTTGACACCAGCATTTCCAACTCTCAGGCTGAATTCCATCCTGAGGATAATGAGTCTTGTGTACTTCCTTCCTTTTGTGCTTCTGAAACAAAATGTCTTTGTCTCATGGCCTGTCTCAAAGTATGACAGTTGTCCTGTATGATGTCACGTATTACGCCCGAGCAAATGGGCATTCGATACTGAAGTGTCAAAGTGCAGTGTGAGGAAGCAACTGAGAAGCAGAATGAAAGTGTTGGAGTTGGATGATAAGAAACATGCAGTTGTAAGGACGTACAGGCTTAAAGTATCCCTCTGCGTTTGGAATGAATTATTAGGAAGCAAACGTTTTGAATTGCAAACATGTGACACACAGTTTTAGTGACTATTTGTCCCCTCTCTTGTCTGCCTGCTCTTTTTTCTCCTCTGCCCCTAACAGAGATGTTTTTGTCGACTTGTGGTGCTACAGTCTAGTAAGCCACACGGTGGGATCATCACACTCATAGAGGGGAGGTCAGAGAACTACAAAAATGCCAGTCCATTCTCGGGTCAAGATTTTTGTAATGAATGACTTCTAGATTTTTTTGTTTGACTAGTTTATACGTTAAATTTCATAGGCAATCATTGTAAGGAGAAAATTAATATTTGTACTATAGTAATAGGCAACAGAATGAATGTCAGAATATGAACAAAAGACAATTTGAGAAAAACAAAATTCTCTGCACTCCTGAGAATTTCTAGATACTTGTCAGGCACATGTGAGCAGAAATGGCAAGGGTGAGCAGGTTGCATTATTATTGAAAGATACTGAAAGAATTTTGTGATTTGTATCTGAGTCTTTGGGGTTTCTATCTTCTTATAAAATTATACAGATAAAATGGCAACACAAGCCGGGCGTTGGTGGCGCACGCCTTTAATCCCAGCACTCGGGAGGCAGAGACAGGCGGATCTCTGTGAGTTCGAGGCCAGCCTGGGCTACCAAGTGAGCTCCAGGAAAGGCGCAAAGCTACACAGAGAAACCCTGTCTCGAAAAACAAAAAACAAAAAACAAAAAACAAAAATGGCAACACAGAGGAGGTTCATTTTGTTATTGTTTTTTTGCTGTTTTTTTTTTTTTTTTTTTTTTAGCGGGTGTTTCTCTGTGTAATCCTGGCTGTCCTGGAACTCACTCTCTAGACCAGGCTGGCCTCGAACTCACCTGCCACTGCCTCCCTCCTGAATGCTGAGATTAAAAGTGTATGCCATTACCACCCTGTTGAGGAGGTTCTCAAATGATACAAAATAATAGATTGCTGACCTAAATAAGATAAAATAATGAACCAAGGTTTAAGTAAGAATTCAGATGGGTGTTCATGTGTAGGACTTGAAGAGGCTGAGACTCATTTTTCAGGGATTTCCCGGTTGTGCTGACTTTAGTGATATTGTTAGAGAAGTCCCTGTGTCGAAATATTTTGCCTGCTTACCAGTTTTGACTAGGGTGCCCGGGTGAGTCACAGTGTAGCTGCAACTGAGCACAGTTTTGATCTCCAAATTCCTTCTCAGAGAAATTAAAAATAAAATTACATTAAAGGAGGATTCTTGACACACAGCTTTCCTGGGAAATAGATTCGCTTCTTATGTTAATGATGTTTCCTAATTTTAGAGTTTCCCTTCATCAATCTTTGGCTCTCAATCCTCTTTTATTTTCAGTCAATAAGAGTTTGCTTCTACAACCCAATTTCAAATCACATGTCATTATGCTAGATTTTTTTTTCTTTCCTTGCTTTCTTTTAAACATTTTAAGATTGTGACATCTTAGGCACATTCAGAAAGGATCACTTGTATTAGTGATTGGCCATAAAGTGATTGATTGCAAAGACAGAGCATTCGGTCACACTCAACCAGATCGAGAAACAGTAATCCAGAAACGCTCATCACAGTACCATTTTTACCTCCATATATTGACTTTCTTGGTATTCATTTCTTTCATTTTTTTAAAATAGTTTCATTAATTCTGTACATATCCTCAAAAACAGTTTTACCTACCCTTCTGTGTGAACAACAAGAAGGGACCCACACTATAGATGTTCATTTTTGTCTGGCTTTTTTCACTCTCTCACTATTGTGAGTCATCCCTGTTTTTTGTGTGCACCCTGCTTGAAGGCTTCCTTCTGCGGCATCTCAGTGTCCAAAGACACCCGTCATGTTCCTGGTGGCTGACACTGGGGCTGTTTGAACATTGTGCTATTATGATGAGCCTGCTGTGAGCCCTCTTGTTCTTCTTTCCTGGGGCACATGTCCTGCACATCTCTCAGGCATATGGCTGTAGTGTGAAGGCTGAGTCATCTGTCACATTTGTCTCTCAGCTCTGTGATGTTGCACTCTCACCCACAGTGGCTGTATGGCCTTCCCTGCCCACCTAGAATATGCAAAGGTTTCATGTCCCTTCTCATCCCCATGTCTTGACATCGTATCACTTTTGTTTATTTTAACTTTTAGCTTTGCTAATCTGTGCATCCCTTCACTGTGGTTTTAATTTGCATTTCTCAGCTTACTAAAGAGGTTGAGAATTTTTTCTTGTTCCTTGGCTATTTACTTAAACATTTTTGTATATATGATAATACCTCTTCAAGTTTCTTGACATTTTTCTATAAGGTTGTCATGTTAGTAATTAGTAGGTATTCTTTACCCATTTTCAAACCTAATGCTTTTGTTGTACATATAGATTATATTACAATCAAAATAAATATGTAAATATTTTATACACAGTAAATATATCTATATGCATCTTCATTGAGGAGTTTTGTTTTGTTTTTGAGACAGGGTTTCTCTGTGTAGACTTGGCTGTCCTGGAACTCCCTCTGTAAACCAGGTTGGTCTTGAACTCACAGAGATCCGCCTGCCTCTAACTTGAGTGGAGTGCTGGGATTAAAGGTGTACACCACCACCACCACCACCACCACCACCACCACCACCACCACCACCACCACTGACTGGCTTTCATTGAGGTTTAAGAAAAGGAGGGTAAATCTATTTGAATCAACATCATGACTGACAAGGATTTACAAGATAAAGAATGTTAAGAATTTTAAGAATTACTGGCTAAGAATGTAGCTTAATTGGTAGAGTGTTTGCCCAGCATGCATGAGTCCCTAGGTTCTATTCCCTGTACATCATAAACTGAGCATGCTGGCACACAATTAGAATCCTCTCACTCAGGTAATAGAGGCTGGAGGATCAGAAACTCAGACTCATCATTGGCTGTAGAGTGAGCTCAAGGCCAGTCGGGAGTCCATGAGACCCTCCCTGTCCAGAAAAACAAAGCTCTTATTCATTCCAGTGTTGTTTTCACATCACAGCACCTTCTTTTACTACCAAACTCTCCATTTCAGATCGGAAGAAATCATCAACAAAGAGTATTGTGCCTCAGAGAAACAAAAGAGTATTCTAGGCCCATCAGGCCCTTAAAGGACTGTCTACCATCGGGAATCTATGGTTTTGATTTAAAAGTGTGGATCAGTGGTGGGCCATGAAGAGTCAAGAAGACTCCTGGTCCATCACAGATCCTAGACCCCCCTCTGTCATTTCCTGCCATAATCCCAGTTAGCACGAGGGGAGCCTCCTTTCAGTTAGCTCTCTAGGACACAACAGACAGAGCCTCAGGTAGATAATAGCAAATTGAGGTGTTCTGTTATCTCTTTAAACAGGAGCTACTCGGGAGAGAAAGCTTCTATTCTAGTTATTTCTTACAGAGCAGTGGCTCCCCACACCTTCCTGATCAGGCTTCCTGACTGTATGGGTGGGAACCTTCAGTCTAGAAACTTGCATTGCTGCTCTGATCTGGGATCCATCCTCTGCTAATGTCTCCCCTTCTTCACTGGTATATTTATCCAGTGGCTTCAGAATATCTTTGTTCAGGAGCCTTTGGTGGTATGAAATCTTTAATGGCTGCTTTCACTGCCCAGTTTCGAGTTCAAAGAGTCAAGGAGTATGGAAAAAAAGCAGGATGTAGAGGGAAGAATAGTTCATAGAGACTATAACTTGAGATCATTTCCTTGTATTCCTTTCAGTAGCCATTCAGTCTTCATGATGGTGTGGATAAAGCATTTGGCATAAATCAATATAAACTATATTTTATACGATTTTTGAAAGTATAACAGTAATAAAATAAATTTTCAGTTCAATTTCCCTTTATAGAAGAAAAGCGATTTGACAATGAATAAGTAAAGCTAGAATAGATCTTGACCAAATAGCAAAGCAGTGTCATTTTTAAAAGAAAGTTTGCTATTGGGACACATAAATAGACACAAAATCGCAGTTCTTAACGTGTGGTCTGATGACCACTGTGACCTTAAGGATTTCCCAGATGGCCAACCTTTGGTCTGGTGTCTTGTAATTTTAGAACTTAAATACAACCACATTTTTGCTTTCTTTATAGTCAAGAATTTAGTGGTAGCCTTCATTAATGTCTTGTTTAAAAGAGCATGTCTCAACAATTTTAGTTACTGTATGTGGCCAAGGATATCTTGGCTATATTGAAGTGATCTGTGGGTCAGAAATATCAATGAAACCCTGGAGTCGCCTATATAAACACTTTAAATAAAAAGTCAATACTATACAAGAAATATGCACCAAAGCTTGCGCTAGTTAGCACTAAAAAAGATTAAAAAATGAGTGAACGAATAAATAAATAAACAAACAAATAAATAAGTAAAAGGTCCTATTGACCTTAAATACTTACAGCCCCAGACATTGAGTCAGAGAGCTCTGCAAGCTTGACCTAGAAATGAACCTATCTTGCAATCATCTTGAGGGAAATGGTGATGTCTAATGTGATAATCTAGTAAGTCTGAACAAAGAAACTAAAATTGGAAAGGAGCAGATGCAGAAAGAAAAGGAAAGAGAGACGAGGGGAAAGAAAAGAGATGAGAGAGGGGAAAAGAAGAGAGAAAGGAGAGAGAAGAGAGGGAAGGCAGGAGGCAGGCAACAAGAGGAGAGAGAAAAGAGGGGGAGACTGCTGAGGCTCTTGTGACTGCTGTCCCTGTCCTCAGCTATCATGAGGCTCGGGTGTACTTCATAAGCTTGGGTCCTGGGGGGACGATGTGCTCTCCTTCTAGGAGATTACTCTCTGGTCCTCTGCCTGATCCCCTAGAGCAGCAGTTTTGATCCTGTAGGAAATGGGCAGTGGCTGATGGGAAGATGCCATCTTTGGCTAGACGCAATGGTTGTCACCACCTCACGATGGCATACTCGCTTTCAGCGTCCACAGCTAAAGACGAACATGAAATACTTGGAATAGACTCAGCCCAGTAGCACTCAAATGAAATGAATGGTGGGGAAAAAATTCAAATTTGATTTAAAGTTATCCTGCTGAGAAAAGACAGACTGAAATCACAAATTGATACAATTGTCTAGTATTAGGATGAAGAATAATAATGTTAGCAAAGGTTGCCACCCAGGATTTAACATAGAAATGAAGGCATTTAGCAAATATTTATAAACTGAAATGCAATGTGGTTTGGGCATCTTTAGCTTCATAGTACTTGAATTCAACAGGAATTTTAGATCCCACCACATCTAGGCATTGTATAACTAAAAGTTTAATTTCTAAAGATGTTAGCTTTTGCTTGAGAGGGGAAAAAAAAAAAAGAAAAGAAAAAGAAAATATATAATAACCAAACTACAAATTGAATGGTGTAATGAGAAAAAGTATTTGAAATAAATAACAAAATCTTAGCCGGGCGGTGGTGGCTCACGCCTTTAGTCCCAGCACTTGGGAGGCAGAGGCAGGCTGATCTCTGTGAGTTCGAGGCCAACCTGGGCTACCAAGTGAGTTCCAGGAAAGGCGCAAAGCTATACAGAGAAACCCTGTCTCGAAAAAACCAAAAAAAAAAAAAAATCTTAAAATTTGATAATAAGTCTATAAATCAGTTTGAAAAAGTATGAATCCTTTTCCATACGCAATGTTCCTAAATGAAAACTTCTCTAGGAAAGCCAAAATATTTGCCAATCACATAGGATTATTTTTTGTTTTGATGTTACTTTTTAAGTTGGGTGATAATTTAAAACTGGCATGAACATAAACTAGTACAGGCTTTTTGTAGGGTAATGTCAGTACCAAGAAAAAGCACCCTCTGAATAGCATTTTATAATTTTATTCTGTAGCCTATGAGACACATATGTATAAAATCTCTAGGTATGTAATAATGTTCATTAAATCATCATAGTAGCAATTCAAGTACTCAACAGTGGCAAAAAAAAAAAAGGTAGTGATGTATCTGACCAGGAAGGTCATAGAAGGATTGATAAGGTTAACCCTAGTGTTTTAATTTTATATTTTCTTTCTCTTTTCCGTTTTGAGACAGTTTCACCATGAAGTCCTGATTGCCCTGGAACTCACTTTGTAGACTAAGCTGGCCTTGAACTCCCAGAAATCCACCTGCCTTCAGAATGCTGGGATTAAAAGCATGTGCCACTATGCTCAGCCCAATTTTGTACTCTTTTGAATGTTTGTTTTAGGTTTTCACAAAGTATGCATTTGTCACTCATAATATTTGAAAGCTATGGTGTTATCTGAAGTTCACTGTTCAGCCAGTGGAAGAATCATCAGCCTACACTGATTCACCCACTTACCATATTTTCCATATTTTTTTCCATAGTATTGGGGACTGAACCCTAGGTTTTAGTACGTTAAACACTGAGTTGGTACTTCCACCTTTCCACAGACTAGCAGAGAAATCTCAGGCTCATGAACTTTCTCATGTTGATAGAGTAAGTAGGTGATGGCATCCAAATGGCCAGATTCCAGAGTGCCATACCTGATGATTCACAATGACTCATTTACCTGAGGAGTTCACATTTGGAGAAAAGAATCTGTAATACAAACTAAAAGCAAAAAGTCTCCAAACCTCCACTGCTGTGGAATGATCCTTTTGTATACCGTGAAGATGTGTTGCTCTCTTTGGTTTAATGAAAGAGTTAACTGTCCAATAGCTAGGCAGGAAGAGGTTAGGCAGGAGAGCCAGGCTGAGAGAATGGTTGGAAGAAGAAAAAAAGCTGGAGTCTCCAGCCAAAGGCAGACTTGCCATGCTGAAAAAAGGTACTGTCACATGGTAGGCCGTAGATAAGAAATACAGGTTAATTTAAGATGTAAGAACTAGTTAGTAACAAGCCTAAGCTATTGGCCGAGCAATTATAATTAATAATATGTCTCTGTGTGGTTATCTGGGAGCTGGCTGGTGGGACAGAAACTTCTACCTATACTCCATAAATGTGAAAGTCAACCATCATCAGCACTGGGGTCAGAAAAGTCTTTGGAAGGCTCTAGTTGACAAAAGAGAATAAATCTATACTTCCACAGCTGATTTTGACATATGAATAGGTGCCCCAAAGTTTATGTCAAATACCACTCTGACAGTTACACCAAAATTGCTCACATGGGGAGTCCCAATACTTTTCTTAGACTGACGAATCTATTTTCTCTATTGTATCTTCAACGTCAGAGATTCTCTGTTCCATCTCTTGCATTCGGTTGGTTATGCTTGCATTTGTAGTTCCTGATAGTTTAGTCAGAATTTCTATTTCCAGCATTCCCTCAGTTTGTGTCTTCTTTATTGTCTCAGTTTCAATTTTCAGATCTTGAACCGTTTTCTTCATCTGTTTAATTACTTTTTCTTGGCTTTCTTTGATTTCTTCCAATTTTTTGTTTGTTTTTTTCTTTCATTTCTTTAAGGGAATTTTTTATTTCCTCTGTAAGGGAGTTTTTCATTTCCTCTTTAAGGGCCTCTATCATCTTCTTAAAGTCATTTTTAGGATTGATTTCTTCTGCTTCTGCCGTGGTATGTTCAGGTCTTGCAGGTGTAGAATTGCTAGGTTCTGATGTTGTCACATAGGTCTTTATGATGTTGTCTGTATTTTTGCACTGGCATCTACTCATCTCTTCCTCTGCTTGGTGCAGGCGGTGTCTGTGTCTGAAGGTGCCTTTCTTGTTCTAATTGATAGTCTTGGTCCACTAGGAGTTCTTGGTTGAATCGGTGCTGTTGTGCTGTTTCTCTGGGAGCAGCTTAGTCCAATCAGCGTTAGTGAGTTCTGTCTCAGGGAGCAGTTGTTCCCAATTGGTTCAGGGTGGGCTTATGGCTCAAGTGGTTGTTGGGTTCTTATGGGCTGGTTTTTTTAGGTGAAGGAGCAGGGAAAGAAACTGTCTGGTCCCTGGGGCTTTGATGGTTGGGGCCTAGGGGCTAGAGACCTGGTCTGCCAGACCGGAGATGGGGCCTTACCAGTTCCCAGTCAATGTAGGGTGGGCTTATGATTCTGGCAATCTGGTTTGGTGGCTGAGCAGCTCCTTCTCTTGCGTTCTCAGGTCGTGTTTTGCTTGCTCGTCAATCCCTCAGCTGATCTTGTTTCCTCAGACTGTAGGCTGTAGGTTTCTGAAACCTCTCCCGAATGGATCTCAGCTGAGCAGGCTGATCAGTAGGGCAATCTCACCAACACCTTCAAGTTGTTGGGTTTCGCAGGATCGGCAGCTGGGCCCTGGGTTGGCCTCGGGCTGAATGTTTGGGTCCATTCTACTTTTCTTAACTATATAGAGCTAAGCACAGTTTCCTTTGTAGGAGAGACTGATGCCAGGATCATAGAGTGCAGAGAGTAGCAATGCCAGAGAGGAGTGAGCAGAGTCCAGGGAACATAATGCTGCTCAGTCAGTAAGGACTAC
This sequence comes from Peromyscus nudipes, assembly GCA_902168325.1. Taxonomy (NCBI): domain Eukaryota; kingdom Metazoa; phylum Chordata; class Mammalia; order Rodentia; family Cricetidae; genus Peromyscus; species Peromyscus nudipes. The sequence goes on from CABHPH010127106.1 coordinate 22,316, forward strand.
ACAGATATGAACCTCCACCAGATAGCCTGACTCAGTCAACCGCTGCAGCTTTATGGGGATGACTGGTACAGGTCCAGGGTGGATTCAGGGACTCTCCTGTTCTTGAGGTTATCTCTCCTGTGCCTCTGGCTCCTCAGCAGTTGAAAGTACACATCTGTAAGACCTCTAACTTAATATCTGAGGAAGGATGTTAAAAAAAACAAACACAGAGAAGCTCAGAGCATCTACTTGCCAACCCATCTATCCATCTACCCATCTACTCATCCCGTTTAGAGGAATTCCTGGCCTTGGCTGTCCGTTGTCTATCTGATATGAGTAACAAAATAAAAAGTAAACATATACATTGCACAGCTTCCATTTCCAGGAAGAACATGACAATAAAGATGCCATGGGAACTATAGACATCACCAGACATGAATGTTATATTTACATTATCTACTTTGATTTATAGTGAAAATAAGGAACAGTAGACTTTAGGATCTCAGACATTAAATATGACATTCTCAGACCAGGCTGGGGTTTGAAAATGATTTTCATGGCTGGGAATTGAGGAACAGAGAACTGTAAGTTCATCTGGTCACAGTATTACAGTCATGTTAGAAGAAGGAGCATGGTTACAACCACAGAAAATAAGTGGAGTGAACTGGAGGTCACCGGTGGGGTGATGTTCCAGAATGAAAGACAGCAAAGTGTTGAGAACAATCTCAAGGGAGATTAAATATGAAGACATAGGAAGCATCCTAAACATGAATAATGTGTGTGCCTGAGGAAGATATCAGAGTTGGTTAGAGGGAGACATTTGCTACAGTTGGGAAAAGTCTGTACTGAAGACCAATTTGATTCTGTTGTTTGTACATCCTATCTGGTTTCTGCTCCACAAATTCAAAGACCAACTCATGGCAGAGCTTCTCTTGTTTCTGCTCTCCATCCTCTGACCCTTCTAGGCTGGAAAGTTGGAGGACCTCTTGGTATCATTAAAGATGGGAATTCTTTACAACCATGGGGCCAGAGAGATGGCTCAGCCATTAAGAACAATTACTTCTCTTGTAGAGGACCTTAATTTGGTTCCTATCTCTAGTCTAGGGTGATATGATGCTCTCTTCTGACCTCCCTGGGCTCTTGCACACATGTGGTGCACATAAACTCATGCAGGCACACACACATACACATAAATAAATGAATCTTTTTTCCCCTTAAAGTAGAAACAGAGAAATGAGCTCTCAGATATGATTTGCTCTAGGCAACAACATTAGAGTGCAATTAACATATAAAATAGTGGATTCTTTTGCTGGGGAATTCTTTCTGTACTCTGTGAATATATGTTGTTCCCTTTGGTTAATAAATAAGCTGTTTTGGCCTATGGCAAGGCAGGTTAGAGGCTGGCCAGAAATCCAAGGAGAGAGACAGGAAAGCAAAAGGTGGAGCCTGGGAAGACACTAGCCAGCTGCCTCCAGGAGAACCAAGATGTAAAAGTACCAGTAAGCCACGGCCACATGGCAACTTACAGATTAATAGAAATGGGTAAGTTATAAGAACTAGCTAGCAAGAGGCCTGTCATAGACCATACAGCTTGTAAATAATATTAAGCCTCTGAATGATTATTTTATAAGCAGCTATGGGTCCACGGGACTGGGCTGGACTGGAGAAACTTTTTGTCTACACTCTGTATTTGTGAATATGTTAATATTAAGCAGAGAGGAGAGAGAGAGAGAGGGAGAGAGAGAGAGAGAGAGACAGAGACAGAGACAGAGAGAGAGAGAGAGGCCAAAGTGTCCATGTAGCTACAATAACATAGGCCACAATCTCAAAGTGGAAGATATGTGGTCCTGAGTCTGTGACTGACTAAAGGTTTGCATAGTTATGTTTCCATTACTTTTTCCTCTGTCTCATTTTCCTCTCCTGAGAATTGAGAAGGCAACTAGAACTTTTCAAATATACTACAAAATGATGATATGAACATGTGAACGAAACCACACACAGAAAATCGCCCCACGAATTTAGATGTTTCTGAGAGCACTGGGACCATATGTCAACCAGGTCATTGCACGGCCCTCACAAGCTGCAGGAGCTGCATGGCACATCTTCAAAGTCTGACCTGTCTTTAAAAGCAGTATTTCTGCTTTGTGGATAGAGCTATTTTCATTGTGAAGAAAGAAGCAGGCGCTTTTCCCTAAGTGATTGCAATTCCACAGTTTCTAGACACGTCAGATAAAAATCATTAAACACACATCGATCATGTGGAATAATAGGGACAGTCACAACAGCAGAAGGTTATTGTAGGATCCACGTCTCCTGCTTTGAAATAAACTCAGCTTTGCTTCATCATTCATTTTCCATAATGTCTGCACCATTGCTTGATCCAGTACTCACATGCCAGCAGGAGATGATTACCTTGGAATAAATAAGATGACGTCCTTGGAGATGTGGTCTTCATTATATTTTGTAACACCAATTTCTAAAGGTCTTTTAATAATAAAAAAAAAACCCTGGAGCCTGATATTGGGGTGAATGCTGAAAAATCAGAGAGACAAAGGAACAAGCCACCTCTTACTTCTAGGACTCTTTAGCCGATCCTGTTTCCATGAATCCTCGGACTGAAAGCCTCTGAGTCCTCATCCAGGAGGCCTCAGCCAAAAAGCACCTTTAGTTCCTGTCTCCTCACGCCCTTCTCTGATGACTAAGGATGTTGAGCATTTCCTTAAATGTCTTTCAGCCATTTGAGATTCTTCTTTTGAGAATTCTCTGTTTAGCTCTGTAGCCCATTTTTTAATCGGATTGTTCAGTATTTTGATGTCTAATTTCTTGAGTTCTTTATATACTTGGGAGATCAGCCCTCTGTCAGATGTCCTCACACCTTAGATACCTTTCTCTGCCCTGCCATATTACTTCCTGGGATTAAAGGCATGTGTGCTTCCCAAGCAAAGGCATGAGATCTCAAGTGCTGGGATTAAAGGTGTGTACCACCACTGTCTGTCTCTGTTTCTCTCCTAGACTGAGTCATTCTCATGTAGTCCAGGGTGGCTTTGAACTCACAGAGATCTAGATGGATCTCTGCCTCCAAACTGCTAGGATTAAAGGTGTGTGCCATCTCTGCCTGACCTCTGTGTCCAATCTAGTGTCTGGCTCTGTCCTCTGATCCTCAGGAAAGCTTTATTAGGGTACACAATGTATCACCACAATATTTTACACTTTTTTTGTAGGTTGGGGAACTTTGTATTGGAGCACTCAACACAAGAACAAAGGAATATTATAGAGAATACCACTTAGTATATGTTGAGGTTAGACTCAAAGTTTTCTAGTCTATTCCTAGAAAAGTTCTATAGAAGCAAAGCTGGAGGGAAGAAAGACTGGCACACTATCTTTTTTCTGGGGCCACTATTACCAATCCTTTAGCCAAGGAGTTTATTTATTAGAACCTCAAGTCTCCATAAGCATAGCAATACTTTCAAAGAGCTTTGACTCTTCACCATGTCTGAAAAAGGGTAGTGGCATGCCTACTGTGAAAGTAGCCCTGATGATCAGTGTCAGAATCACAGTAAGATCAGGGAATCCCTGGTCTTGGCAGCAAACTATGGAGATACCAAAAACTCAATAAGCAATATAAATAATATTTGAGTGCAATTTTAAAAAAATGATATAAAAGCCCTATGCTGAATGAAATCTTGCAAGAACCTAGAAAAAATGAATTCATGAAAATTTCAGATAAAGATATACTCAGAACACTGTTTCATGCAGTTGAAGTTGGGTTACAAAGAACATGAGTCCATCCTGACGGAGGTTGAAACCTAAGAAAAGACCCATGGTACTGCTGGAGAAGGCCTGGGAATTCTTCTCAATGAGCAGCAGAGAAGGGAATTCTGGGTGACTGCAGGAACATACCAATCATTTTTTTAAGTGTTGAACAAGAAAAATTTGTGTCTTTGTGTCTTTGACTCAGGCAAGCTCCTTCCTCTGCCACAGTCCAGTTGCTAGTCCCGGGAGGAAGCGTGGGGCACCTCCCTCCCTCCCTCCCTCCGCTTTCAAAGCAATTTATGCATATTTCTTTGAAACCAGAAATGCATTCTCTCTGAGGGGCTGAGTGTATACTTAAGGAGACATGAGCTCAAGAGGGAAAATGTTTATTTCAGCAGAAGAACCAGTCCTTAACCACAATTCCCCCAGGGTCTGATACATAGGCTCTGGCCAGGGAACGTGGGTGGAGCAATGTTCCTCTTAAGAGGGCACAGTGAGCTCTTACAGGGTAGTGACCTTGCCACATATGTGGTTCTTACTCTCCCTCAGTCCCTTTCAATAATATATGGGTGGCTCACTGCCATATCCCAGCAGGTCTACTGCCAGGACATGGAGGAAGCCTTTGTCTACCTATTTCCAACCTAAAACAACTATGATGTCTCTGGGCATTCATTCTGTTACCTTTTCTCCAAGGACAAGGGAGATTGAGAGCATATGATCAGTGAAAGGAAGCTTTCCAAGCTGAGCAGTGAGCAGGTGGCTCAACCGTCTTTCACATTCTTTCTCTGGAATGCTCAAAGTGAAGGGCTCGGCTCTGTTTCATTTCTATTAAACATGAGCTATATTGCCTCCCAGGTCAGCAGTTTATTCTTTGATCAACGTTGAGCCTGTTTGTAGCTGAGTAGTACAGTGCATAGGTGTTTTCTCTAATTAATGTCTTCTCTAAAAATATCCACAGCAATGTGCATATCACTTTTTCAGTAACAGGCAAATAAAAGGTTTCTGTATCAAGGCCTTTAACTCAGGGGAATCATGTGACCATCACCTGCCCTGGAAGCATCTCTGACTCCTTTGAAGACTTGGAGGAAACACAGTAATTGTAGCTCATTTATTTGTAGTTCATTTATTTTAAATGTGACGGAGCTGAAAGACTCTAAAAATCCTCTGAAATAAGGTGGTGAGAGGAATTTCTTATCTTCCTCTAGGAAGAGCTGCATTCTATGTTTGGGATATTTTCATATGATAACTTGGAACTCTTCCAAGAATTTTCCTGAAGGATATTTCATGGAGCATTTTCATACTGAATGACAATCTAGATGCTTGTGACTATGGTAACTACATACTCAGATCTAAGTGAATTTATGGCAGGATTCACTCTATTTCATTCATTCTGAAATTTCTTGCAAAATGCCTTCTCCAGAGTGAGTATTAAAGTGTGCTACATGATGGAATTAATAAATCAATGAATGAAATGACTGTGTTTCATAAATTCAACTTGTCATTAGATAAATAGTTCTTCTGAAAATGGAGGGATATGGGTCCTTCCAGTCCAACCCCACTTCCAAGGGACTTGGCCTCTTAGTGTGAACCCGAGTTCCCCTGGTTCGGTTCTCTACTGCCCCTTTCAGCCTTTCCTTCTGCACTATCTCCATTCTTTTGTGACTCAGCCAACCTGCAGAACCATGCTCTACCAGGAACCCACAGTCACCACACTAGGATGAGGTCATCACTCAACACTCATCAGAGAAGCTTCTTCTCGCAGTAGATGGGAATTAATATGGAGACTCACAGCTGGACAGTGTGCGGAAACTGAGAGATACTGGAGCACTCAGTCTTAAATATCAAACTCTTCTCCTCAGGGCTCAGGGAGCTCTGCAGAAGAGGAGGTAGAAAGACTGTAAGAGCCTGGTGTGGTGGATGACTCCAAGAAAACTGTCTTCTAGACACAAGGCTAGTCCACATACAAATGGACAGAGACTGACAGCACACACAAGGAAGACCTGAATAAATTCAAACTAGACAAAATCCCAGCACTAAGAAGGGGAAGTAGACATCAAGTTCCTCCCCACCAAGATGCTATTCAAAATTGATCCCTGCTGGGAAAGGAGAAATCAGTATCCCTCAATGGAGTGTCGCTGGGTATATCAATCACACATGCCTGGGAGTGGTTGGCTAATACAGACTCCATGATTCCATGCTTTATTTTGTTTTGTTTGGTGTGCTTTGGGTTTTGTTTTGGTATTTTTAACCCACTGTTTTTTGTTTTGTTTTGATTTTCATTTTGCGGGGAGGGGCTGAGAGAAAGAGCATAATCTGAAGTTGACTGAATAGGGTGGTACATAGGATATGGAAGGAACTGGGGAAAGGGAAGAATATGATCAAAATATATAGTATGAAAATAATTAAATAAAAATAAATTAATTAAAAATGTTTAAAAGTTGAGGGATGTAGGACTGATGAGATGGCTTAACAGTTCACATTTGCTGATCTTACTGTAAGAGCTAAAGTGACAGGAAGATAAATATAATATCTGAAAACAGAATCTAAACCCAAACTGACCTCAGATCTAGCTCTACATAGAGCATTCCCACGTCATTGCTTCCTGTGGCATGGAGACAATAATGCATAGCCCATCTTTGTGTAAGAGAATTAAATGACTTAAGAAATGTAATCAGAACAGCATTGAGCATTTAGTCAATCCTAAGAAACAGATGTCACAATTATTATTTTGCTTGGATGTTTCTCAGACTGGCTCATACACACTAAACCTGTGAATCACAGACATAGATGTATATCAAACATTTGATTGAAACAAAACAAAGCAAAAGTAAAACAAAAAACACTAAGAATTTTATTGTTCCTTACAAGGGTCCCCAAATCACAAGCACAAAGAAGAGGACAAAGTCCACAGGTCATCAATTTCATGCCATCTTAACATCAGTCTATATTTTTATTTAATGTGTATGAGCATTTTGCTCGCCATGACTATATGAGAATAGTACAAGAAAAGAAAACTCCAGGTCAAATTCTTTATAAATATATGCTTAAAATATGCTAAATTGAATCCAGCAACATATAAAAATTGCTAGCCGGGTGGTGGCGGCGGCGGCGGCGGCGGCGGCGGCGGCGGCGGCG
>CABHPH010127107.1:0-23396 GCA_902168325.1 Peromyscus nudipes
TCCTGGAACTCACTCTGTAGACCAGGCTGGCCTCAAACTCACAGAGATCCACCTGCCTCTGCTTCCCAAGTGCTGGGATTAAAGGCTTGAGCCACCATCGCCTGGCTTCAGTCACTTTCAGGGTTTTGGGTAACAAACACCTTAAAGCCCCAGGAATGCTGGTGGGTGCCTTTAATCTCTGCACTCAGGAGGCAGAGGCAGGAGAATCTCTCTGAGTTTGGGGCCAGCTTGGTTTACAAAATGAGTTCCAGGCCAACCAAGGCTACATAGTGAGATCTTGTCACACAAAAACAATAAACTGCTTCTATGTATCAAAAGAGTCTTGGTGTCCCATGTCCCTGAAAGCCTGCAATACTATCTCAAAACACAAAGTGTCTTCACGCCTCCAAAGGCGTGTGTACCTGCCTACCAACATCTCCTACACAAATATACATATAAATAAAAATATAAATGAAAAGAAAATATTTAGAAGTAGATTCAGTTTTGCATACTGAAAATCAAAAAGAAAGTACTAAATAAGTGAAAAGATGGTTATCTTTCCATGAGCACTGATCTGAAAGACTTAAAATGGCAATACTCCCCCAGATTACGTAGTGATTCACATTCAGGACTCAAGCCTGGTCTAGGCAGGACATTGTAAAATTTCTCCTGGAGGTAGGAGGGGCCGTGTTTCTGGAACATTCACAGGGCCAGGGAGAAACAGAGCGGAGGGGGATTCAGAGGCTAACCTGGGATACTACTAGATTATTTGGGTAGTCCCTGGGGAAGCAGGTGTTTACACAGCTCACAGGGCTGCTCAAATGGCAGGTGGTCCAGTCTCAGCACCTTTAACACCCTCCACAGACAACCTAAGACATCCATGGAAAAGTGGTCCGAGGTGGTCTGTGACCTAGAGGACAGAGAGGGACTTACCCAGAGAAACATGTAACGCCCTCCAGCGTCACCTCCTCTGGGCCACATTAAGGAGCTCCCATTCCTCTAGAAAGAAATATATGGCCACATCTTCAAACATCACCAGGCTCTTCAATGATGAAGTCAGCTGAGATGAAGTAAAGGGTGGGCAGAAAACAAACAAACAAACAAAAACAAACAAACAAACAAAAAACCTCGACATGGACAAAGGGACACATCAAGCCTTGACCTGTGTGTCTCAGGGCCTGTTTTATCTCCTACTGACATTATCCTGCCTGATAGGCCCCAGGCCTTTCCCACCACACATGCTCTCATACTGCCCCTAAGACCCTGGGCCTCAGAGGAACACTAGGCCTTTGGCGTTGATGTCTGCAGTGTAACCACATTTCATCTGGTATGCAGCAGCAAGCCAGTGACCAGATAAAAGTCACCTGTGTGCAGGGCCCAGCACTCAGCGTCCACCCTATCCAATGCCTGACACATTCCCTTGGAGTTCCAGAAACCTCACCTCTCAGACACAAACCTTACCCTTAGACCCCCCAAATAGTTGATCCCAGAACTCTCCCAGCAAACTGTGTTGGGCCTCCAGCGAGTGACTCTACATACCCTCTCTACAGGACCGCCTCCCTTCATCTCTTGCCTCCTTCCTGGGAGGGTTGCCCGGCAGCCATCGTCTCATTCTTCCCCAAATGCCTCCGATGACCCGCACTCACTGTATGAAAGCTCTCATTCTTTTTTTTTTTTTTTTTTTTTTTTTTTGGTTTTCGAGACAGGGTTCTCTGTGTAGCTTTCCGCCTATTCCTGGAACTCACTCTATAGCCCAGGCTGGCCTCGAACTCACAGAGATCTGCCTGCCTCTGCCTCCTGAGTGCTGGGAATAAAGGCGTGCGCCAACCACTGCCCGGCAAAAGCTCTCATTCTTGATGCCCCGTGACCGCCCTCCAAAACCTCTGCTTTAGCACCAGTCCCCTGACCTGACTAGTCCTTTTAGTCCTAGGATACCCTCCTGTCAGGGGAGGTCCTTGCAACCGGAGAGCAGGGCGAGTTGATTTAGACCAGGCCAGAAGTCTCAGTGTCTGCTGCATATTATGACGTCACTTTCGTGCCCCCCCCCCGCACTTGTGTGTGTGTGTGTGTGTGTGTGTGTGTGTGTGTGTGTGTGTTTGGTTGTTGCCAAGGCAACTGAGGAAGCTGAACGCAGACTACATTTCTCACAAGCTACTTTACTGTCCCTCCACCCACGGAAACCCTGGCCGGGAAAGCAGGAAACTCGGAAACTGAACCGATACTTACCTGCGCCCTGACCGACGTGTAGATCCCTACAGACCCCGGTATTCTCACCGGAAGCCCCTGCTGCCAGGAGAATCATCCCTCTTGGCGTTTTGTCGAGACCTGCGACTCAGAAAAGCTATAGGACTGGAAGTTTAGGGGTGAAAGAAGTGTTTAACAAGTGCAAGATCCTAGTGACTAGGGCCTAGTCAACCCCCAGCACACACAGCAAAGTGAGCTGTCCAGGCCTAATGTGGTGGAGCACGCCTATGATCTTAACACCTGGAGCCAGGACAGGAGGATCGAGAGTTACAGAGCAGCCTGGTCTACAGAACAAGGTCCTGTCTCGGATAAACCAAACTCGGCCTAGTGGTGGTGGCGGCGGCGCAGACCTTTAATCCCTGCAGATTAAGGCAGAGGCAGAGGCAGGTGGATCTCTGTGAGTTCCAGGCCAGCCTGTTCTACAGAATGAGTTCCAAGGACCTCCAGGACTACACAGAGAAACCCTGTGTCGGAAAAAAAAAAAAAAAGAAAAAAAAAGAAAGAAAGAAAAGAAAAAAAGAAAAAGAAAAGCCAAACTCATCTTAGAGGACATGACCTGTATCTTCCAGGCATCAATAACAAGCCACTGGCTTCCTCATTCTTCCCAGCTAGCTTCCTGACTTGTCCCATGCTGCCCTTGGCATTACTGGGGTGAAGGCATGCATGAGCACCCTCACGCTTTCACACGTTCTACCTACCACAGGTCATGGGTTGTCAATATTGGAGTGCAAAAGTCTAAATTTCTGGCAACGGGTGGAGGCTGATGCCTATAATTTCTTCATGGGGTGGAGGCAGGAGGATGAATTGGAAGTCATCCCTGCCTACAAAGTGAGTTGGAGGCTGGTCTGGAGTATACTAGGCTCAGCAGGTTAAGGTGCTTGCTGCCAAGCCTGAAGACCTGATTTGGATCCTGTGCTGCCTAGTCTTAGATCAAGTTGACACACAAAATAGAATGGAGGGAACCTTATTTCAGAAATGTCTCCATAAGATCTGGCTACAAGCCAGGCAGTGGTGGCACGTGCCTTTAACCCCAGCACTTGGGAGGCAGAGGCAGGCAGATCGCTGAGTTTGAGGCCAGCCAGGGCTACACAGAGAAACTCTGTCTTGGGGGCAGGGGAGATTCAGCTACAAGGTATTTTCTTAATTAGTGATTGATGGGGGAGGGCCCAGCCCATGGTGGGTTGGTAGTTCTGGGCTGTATAAGAAAGCAGGCTGAGCAAGCCATGAGAAGCAAGTCAATAAGCAGCTCCCCTCTGTGGCTTCTGCATCAGCTCCTGCCTCCAGAATCCTGCCCTGTTTGAATTTCTGTCCCGACTTCCTTCAGTGATGGACATCACCATGGAAACATAAGCCGAATAGGCCCTTTCCTTCCCGTATGGCTTTTGGTCATGGTGTTTTGTTGCAGCAATAGGAACCCTGTGGGAGAATTCCCACTGGGCTACACCTGGCCTGGCTCCAGAGAGTAGCACATGGTTTGTTTAGCAGATACCCTTTGTTTCTCTTGTCACCCTATGTGAATCTTGTCTGAGAGTCTCCCAAGAATACAAAGTCTATGCAAAACTTGGTTCAGGAAACCTGGAAAACTGTGGTATCTGATGAATTGAGAAATTGTGTTTTTGGAAGCTTTTATTCAGGTGGTTTCATATGGAAATCAACTGGCTAAAGTGTAAATACGAGGAAAAATAAAAATACCCTGGGCGAAGGAAAGGTGCTTCAGTCTTTAGAGACTGGATTCTCCTGCAGCCACAAAAGGCTAGCATTCTCCCCCCCACCCCCAACCCCAGACAGAGTTTCTCTGTGTAGTTTTGGGTGCCTGTCCTGGATCTCGCTCTGTAGACCAGGCTGGTCTCGTACTCACAGAGATCCGCCTGGCTCTGCCTCTCGAGTGCTGGGATTAAAGGTGTGGGCCACCACTGCCCGGCAGGCAAGATTCATTCTTAAGGTGCCTCTGAGTCTTCTTTCCACAGATCTGAGTGAATTCACATGCCCATGCCTAGACATGCCTCGACAGAACCCTAAGATTGATCCCAATCCTACATGGTGGAAGGAGAGAGATTTCACAAGTTGTCCCCCAATCTGCACACTTGTGCTGTGGTGCATGCAGATGCATAATAAAATGCAGCAAAAAAATTTTAATGGACTGGACTCAGCTGGTGAAGTGTTTGTCATTCAAGTATGAGGACCTGACCAGATCCTCAGCACCCGTGTAAAAAAGCAAAGTCCTGGGACAGGTTGGTGGCCCCAGCTATGGAAGAGTGGAGACTGTATCAGGCTTTCTTTTGGGGGGAGGGGCACCAACAAGCTCCCAAATCATGACACAAGAGACTTCTTATTAGTTATGAATGCTCAGCCCTATTTTAGCTCTTATTTTAATCTGTTTCTCTTTATGTTTTGCCTTGGGGCTTTTTACCTTTCTTTCTGTATGTCCTACTCTGTGTCTGGTGCCTCGCCCTGGGCTTCTCCCTCTTTCCCTCATTCTCTCTCTTCTCTCTCGTTCTTCTCAAGCCTAGATTTCTCCTCCTATTTATTCTCTCTGCCCTCCAGCTCTGCCTATCCCTCTTCTGTCTAGCTATTGGCTGTTCAGCTTTTTTTTTTCTTTTTTGAAATGTTTGCTTAGTGCCCGCCATGTGCCAAGTGCTAATTGAACACACCAGAGCAATGGTCTCGGTTCCTCTGCTTTCGGAACCTCTCAGAAAACCAGGCACTGAGTTCTGAAAACTTCCCAAGCGCCCACCTGTTCAGCTTTTTATTAGACCAGTCAGGTGCCTTAGATAGGCACAGCAACACATCTTTTCATAATTAAACAAATGCAGCAGAAACAAATGTAACACTCCTTTACACAGTTAAATATTTGCTGCGGGCCACAAGAATATATCATAAGAACTCAGCTGGTTATGGCAAAGTCACTACCTGGAGGGATCAAGGATTTCCTCCAGAGGAAGCCAAATTCCAAGGAGCTTTTGGTGTTACTTGGCTTATTATATATCAGCTGTCTTCTCTTATGAAAATCATGTGTGCCTTCATAGTTTTCCCAATTGACTTTTCCCTAAGAAGGGCTAACAGTGTGGACTGATCACTCTCTGGACATACACATTCCAGGTATTTGGAGAACAGCCTCAGGAAAGGCTTTCTCTGGAATCAGGTATCTCCCTTGGCCACTTTCAAGGACTAGCAGTAATAACAGTCCACATGCAAGTCTCCTGATTTAAGGTAAATTCCACAAGGAGATACCGCCTAGGTCAGGTGGATGTTAAGTAATAGCTTTACACAATTTAGCTCGGACCCTCCTTTCTTACATCCTTACTAACTTTATAGACCTTTAACTCCTTACCTAACCACTTCTAGGAATATTTAGATAACCTGTGTGCTAACAGCTATGCTCAGCCAGAACCCCAGTTCAAACCTCCCTGTAATTATCATCATTGACAACATCCAGCCAGGTCCAGCCCCAGTTGGAGGGAAGTACCTTATCAGAGATACCTCTGTACTCTCTAAGAACAGACTTAACCATCCAGGCTACCTGTTTGAGAAGGCCTGGCGGATGTGCCAATTAAGCCTTACTTCCTCCTTTCCCAAAACTTACCTCTAGTTCCAGATCTCCCTTTAACTATCACCAGAGGCATCTAGCTATACATACACAGGCTGCCTAGCGACCGAGCACACTCTCCCCCACCCTGCAGAAAAATGGCAGATGGCTTGGACAGATAGGAGCCACAGGAAAAAAGAAGGCAGTTTTATTTTCTCCCATTGACCTAGCAACTTAGAGATTATTAACATTTTCTACTAATCGCATTTAAGACGATAGTTGAGCGCATAAGATTCCTCTTCTTAGATATTACCCGAATTTAGCCTTTAGTTAATTCATTTTCCCATTAGTCACTTCCCTTTTGGGTTGCAAATGATAATTAATGGTTATCGCCCCTCTATGTGATTCTTATCACCCCTCCGTTTGACCCTGGAAGCCTGGCTTGCACTTGCAAGGGATTACTGCTTCTAAGTGTATATATACCGGGACTCCCAGGGTACGGGAGGAAAAAGAAGATTTGGAAGAATAAATGACTAGACTAAGAGCTCTGTGTGCTGAGATTCTATTTCCTGAAAATACTCCTCACCGTTCACCGTTTCTCTCCTGAGCCCCTGGGATGTATAATATTAAGGCTGGTCACTCAAATATTATACAAGACCTGCACACACACACACACACACACACACACACACACACAGTGTGTGCAATACACAAATGTAAATTTTCAGGATGAGTGATGTCGCCTTGTCGCTCCCTGTAAAATACAAGGCATTGGTTATTGTTTGGGGTCCACCTTCTAGGGGTATCCATGTCCTGAATATTTTGTCTGTAAAGTACAACATTTTCCTTTATGTACAGCTTGATCTCTCCCACTGGAGTCTATTGTGGGATGAGCTGGCTCTTCCTGAGAAGACTGGTAACTCACTCCTTCGTTCCATCACTCCATTCTAATAACATGAACCCACAATCAGGCATGAGAGACACGCCAGAGGAGACCGGGACCTGGTGACTCTTCCCAGGATGGGCTGTTCTCATACCTGCTGTGTGACTTTATCCTCATGCCTGGTGCATGGCCTGTCCTCAGGCTTGCTGAATGAATGGCCTGCCATACCTGGTGTAGAGCGCTGTCCTTATCCCTAGAGAATGGCTTTGTCCCCATACCTGTTGCATACCCTGTGCCTTCTCAGGTCTTGGTTAGCTCTCCATTAGTTTTCCCTATTTTCTTGACAGCTGCCCTCAACTGTTCCTCAACTGTTCTGTTCTCTGTTCTTAGCTCTCAGCTGTAAAATGTTTACCTCCCCTTGGCATGTCCTGCACTGATCACATATCTTCACAAATTCCTTGCAGCCCTGATACCTGCATATTTTCCCCAGTGGAAGGAGTTACAGATGTAACTCCCTCCAATTTCTGGTCAGTAGCCACGCACTGACAGGGTAGAACATCCTGTTCTTTTTTTTTTTTTTTTTTTTTTTTTTCTGGTTTTTCGAGACAGGGTTTCTCTGTGTAGCTTTGCGCCTTTTCCTGGAACTCACTTGGTAGCCCAGGCTGGCCTCGAACTCACAGAGATCCGCCTGGCTCTGCCTCCCAAGTGCTGGGATTAAAGGCGTGCGCCACCACCGCCCGGCTGGGCTGGGAACACTTACATCAATTAGCAACAACAACAACAAAAATATCACCATGAACATGAGCACAGGCAATACTTCAGTTGAGTTGAGGTTCCTTCTTTCCATATGTGGCTTTCCATATAGTAACTCATCATGGAAGCCAGGTGGATCTCTGTGAGTTTGAGGCCAGCCTGGTCTACAGAGCAAGATCCAGGACAGGCACCAAAACTACACAGAGAAACCCTGTCTCAAAAACAAAAACAAAACAAAACAAAACAAAAAATCATCATGGCCTGGGTCTGATTGTCTCACCACAAGATGTCAAGTGACCATCATGAAGGTGTTATCTGACCCACATACCCATGGGCCAGCTAGCTGTGGGCAGCAATCTAACATGATGTGGAATGGTATAGTTGAACTCAGACATGACCTAGGCCATGATAGGCCCCACATGAGGACTTGTGGAGAGGCTGAGGATATAAGCACATCAGTAGAATGCTTGCCTATCTCAGCATTACACACACAGTGTATGGAGGAAAACTTAATAACACAGAGGGATCCTAATTAAGCAAGCTAGGGACAGTCTGAGAGTGGTGGGACGGGCTGGGCACACTGTGAGAGACCTGGCCCCTGCTAAACTCTACCCTACAAAGCCTTGAGTCAATGTTTGGGGTTGTGTGTGAGGCTGTTCAGAGGGAGACAAGAAAGGAGACACAGTCCAGTTCCATACCTATTGTATCAATCACATGGGAAACTGAAAACTAAGACCTAGTAGTCCAGCTTTGGGGTGAACAGAACATCCTATGGGGACAAGGCAGAAGGGTTGGTAGACTGGGGACAGATGCATGGATCTTCCAAGTAAACTGATGAGCTCTGAGTTCTTGAATATCTTGTCATGGTACAAGAGACAATGGGCCATATGAAGCAGCCTCCATTCTACCTGGGAGTAATGGCTGTCACATCTGCAAACATTGCCAGACTCTAAAATGGCAGTTTCAGCTGATGCAGTGATCAGCAAGTGGACAATGCTCACCACTAATACCAAATGCAAGCAGAGGGCCACATCCATGATAGAAGGGTCCTGTCACATACCCTACTTGCATCCTACTTCCTTGAAGTCACAAGACACCTCCCATACATATTTCTTATGCCACTTTTGCCTCAGACCTCTAGGAGTGGATCTCAGAGTCTGGTTACTATTCGACGCCTCTTTTTAAATTTAAGATGTGTGTGTGTGTGTGTGTGTGTGTGTGTGTGTGTGTGTGTGTGTGTCCCACATGTGTATGGGTGCCTATGGAGGCCAGAAGAGGGTGTTGGATCCTCTAGAGTTGGAGTTACAGGAAGTTGTAAGCCACCCAACTTGGGTGTTGGGAACCAAATGAGTCCTCTGGAAGAGCAGCCAGTATTCTTAACCCCTGGGCCATCTCTGTAGTCAGATTGTTGCTTTGGCGGAGGATCCAAGTTTGGTTCTCAGTATCTATGTGGCAGTACCTGAATATATGCACACACACACACACACACACACACACACACACACACACACAAAAATAAATAAATAAATAAAATGAATCTCCAATAAATAAAGACACACTGATTCCAGGGTGCTGTCTGGAGAAAACCAGTTCCCATCATGTGGTTTCCAGGGATTGAACATGGGTCATCAGGCTTGGCATCAAGTTCCTTTACATGTTGAGACATCTTTTTTTTTTTTTCTTTTTTTTTTTTTGGTTTTTCGAGACAGGGTTTCTCTGTAGCTTTGGAGCCTGTCCTGGACTAGCTCTGTAGACCAGGCTGGCCTCGAACTCACAGAGATCCTTATTTATATTTTTTAACTTTATTTTTTAATTACACTCATGATATTCTTTAATTACACATGATGTTAATTACATTTGTGGTATTCATTGATTACATTCACAGTATTCATTCAATAATTATATTTATAATATTCATTAATTACATTAATTGTATTGATTTATCACATTCATGATATTATGTCCTGATACTACTTTCCATTTGTAGTGTTTTTCCATCACACAAAACAGAGATTTTGTACTTAGGAAATCATTGCTCTATATTCCTTTCTTCTCTGTCTTGAGATAACGTCTAATCTTTCTGTCTCTATGAATTTGTATATTCTATATATTTCATGTAATACAATTCTATAGTATTTGAGACATTTTTTTTTTCTTTCTCAGAAAAAGTTTATACCACAGTTGCCAACAAGAGGACCTCAATCCTAGCCTTGGCCACATCCAGGGTTTTTATTTGGAAAAGAGTAACAAAAATATGTAGTACCCCACTCCCTTAATGAACTTAGTCTCTAGCTGCCCTAAAGATCAATTTGATAGTGTGGCCTAAAGGCTCATGCCATAAATAATGTTGTCGGCATAGACTACCAGGTACGTAAGACTTACTAGGCAGGATATTCCAAGGCTTAGAGATGATCTCCTGGAATCATGGGAAGGGAGGGCCAGATCTCTCTGGAATGTGCAGGGTTTGAGCAATCCAGGCCTGCTCAGTTAACCCTTTACTGCCCAGTGGCACATAGAACCCGGCTGACTTCGGTGAGCAGCTGACTCAGTGATGTAGGTGGCAGGTCACAGTAAGTCACCCAGGCTTCGAGACAGATTCTGGCACAGGTCTCACATCTGCTGCAAGCCACAGGAAAACGTAATGGAGTTCAGCTACTATCACAGAAGCTGCTACTTGGAAAAGTCAAGGACTTCTCCAAAGGTCAAGCCATGGCTTAAGAAGTCTTGGTGATATTTTAGCTTTTCTATATATATAAGCTGGTTCCTGAAATGATTTTCTTGCATGCCTCCAAGAACTCCTAATAGTGTATTTATCTAAAATGCCTATCAAGCATCCAAGGCCATACGAAACAACACTTGTCTCCTAGGTCATGCGGATAGCTTTATTTCTTGTGCAATTTACGGTGAGACCCTCCTCTTTTTTTTTTTTTTATAGAACCTTACTAATAGACCCCTAACTTCTTACCTCACCACTTCTAGGAATGTAGACTGAGCACATAGCTCCCCTTTTTGATATACTAACCAGTCATTAGCACTCAGTTGACCTCCTCTTTTGCCACTCCCCTTTTCAGGTTGTAAAAGAAAGCCTGGTGGTCACTGCCTGAGGAAAAGTCTTACCTACCTTTATGACCCCGTAGAATTCAAGCCTGGTGACCTTGCTGGACAAGGGGATTGCTGCTTGGGTTTATAACTGGACTCCTGAGAGACTTGGGTAGAACTTAGAGACAGAGAACGAAGAGGGATAAAGAGGATTTTGACCAGAGAAAACGTATGGACGAGATGGAAGATGAAGAAGAGTCAGATAGGGAAGTACTAGCTGGGTAAGAACGAGATGAGAAGGACCTAGATGAGGCAGAATTAAGATGAGAGAATTAAGATAGAACTTAGAGGGAGCAGTAGATAAATATAGAGAGAAATCAGGCAAGAAAGGAGCTAGGCACGAGAACAGAACTGAAGCTGTGTTAATAGGGTGTTTGTTATCCCAGAGGAATTAAAGTGAATGGACTAAAGGGCTCGGTGTGCTGAGATTCTATTTCCTGAAAATAGTCCTCGCCAGTCATAGTTTCTCTCCTGAGTCCCTGGGATGTATAATATTAAGGCTGGACCCTCTAATATTATACAAGACACATCTCTAGAAACACATTGGGAAGATGGTAAAAATTAGCGTGAATCCAAGACGAGCTCCAGAAAGCCCTGTGGCTTTTTTCTGCCTTCTTTCTTCTCTTGGCTCACTGGTTTGGGAGGAAGCCAGCTGGCCTGTGGGGAGCATGCTCCAGCAGCCCTGTGGTCAGGTTGATGTGATGAGAAATGGAGGCTTTCTGCTGATGGTCACATGAACAGGCAGCTTGGACCAGAATCCTTCGGCTGCTGTTAAGTCTTCAGATGTCTGTTGTTCCTGGAATGCTTAATCGAAACCTCATGGAGCCAGTTAGAACCACCAGCCGGCGAGTGCTGCAGGTCGCAGGAATATATCATAAGAACTCAGCTGGTTATGGCAAAGTCACTACCTGGAGGGATCAGGGAATTCCTCCAGAGGAAGCCAAATCCCAAGGAGTTTTTGGTGTTACTTGGCTTGTTATATATCAGCTGTATTCTGTTATGAAAATCATGTGTGCCTTCATAGTTTTTCCTATTGACTTTCCCCTAAGAAGGACTAACAGTGTAGACTGATCACTCTCTGGACATACACATTCCAGATATTTGGAGAACAGCCTCAGGAAAGGCTTTCTCTGGAATCAGATTATCTCCCTTAGCCGCTTTCAAGGACTACAGGAAATACCACCCAGGTGGGCGCCCAACTTCCAATGACTAACAATGATAACAGCCCACGTGCAAGTCTCCTGACTTAAATTCCACAAGGAGACACCGCCTAGGAGAGGTGGACGTTAAGTAATAGCTTTACACAATTTAGCTTGGACCCTCCCTTTATATACCGGGACTCCCAGGGCACAGGACAGAGAAGAGAAAGGAGAATGGAAGAACTAGATGGGTAAGAACTTGAGAGGAACAAACTGAGATGGGGAAGAAGTAGATTGAAGGGCTAGAAGAGAGGACTAGAGGAACGAGATGGAAGATGAGGAAGAGCCAGATGGGGAAGAACAAGATGAGGAAGAACGAGATGAGGAGAGAGAAGGAGATGGGAGAGGAGATGATATTTGAAGGAACAAGATGGATGAGAACCTAGAAGGGGCAGAACTAGATGAAGGAATTAAGATAGAACCTAGAGGGGACCGCAGACAAGTATAGAGAGAAATCAGGCTAGAAATGAGCTAAATATGAGAGTAGAATATAAGCTTGTAACTGACACAGAATAATAAAGTATATGGACTAAGGAGTTTTGTGTACATAGATTCATTTCTTCTCATCAAAGATTAATTATCAGCTGGTTGTAGATTCTTCCCGGACCCTGGGAGGGGACTATCGAGGGGCTGGACCCCCATAGTCCCCGATAGGCAAGCTCTGTTTGAGCTGATCCAGAGGATCCAACACATAGAGTGTGGGATGACAGACAATAAGTTGCTGGGCTTGGAGATGATGAGATAGATGGTATTAAGAGCTAATATTGGACTGCCAGATGGTGGTGGCAGATGCCTTTAATCCCAGCACTTGGGAGGCAGAGGCAGGCAGATCTCTGAGTTTGAGGCCAACCTGGTCTACAAAGTGAGTTACAGAACAGCTAGGGCTACACAGAGAAACCCTGTCTCAAAAAGAACAAAATAAAAGAGCTAATATTGGGTCAGGCTTGGTGGTGCATGCCTTTAATTCCAGCACTTAGGAGGCAGAGGCAGGAGGATGTCTAAGTTTTAGATTCAGATATCTCACCAACCTGCTCTTAACTCTCAACTGCACTTGAATTTAACCGCATTGAAATTCAATCATTGTTCGGTCGGCCACTTTGTCTCAAAATGTGTTAGAATGTATTCATAATTATTTACTCCACGTTCAAACATAAACTACTCCGCGTGTACCAGCCCTCCACCACGTGGACCCGAGAAGGCTGAACAAGCACATGATGACTTAGCGTTTTGACCCGTTGTTCACCCCTGCTTCTTCTGGGGTCTGGAAACCTCAGACCCCTCAAATCCAGGGACCAGCCATCAGGTGCCTCCGGGTTGTCATGGCAACACTGCTCTCAGGTTCCTGATTGGTCATCAGGTTTAGCGAGCCTGCATTATTATTATTGTGAGGAATAAATGCCTAGTGATGTCCAACATCGCCATAGCAACTCCAGTTTTTAGTTCCTAAAGGTTCATTGAGGCCCATCTTGGCCTTAACCACAAGAGGACCCACACAATGGCAGGGGATCTTTAGCACCCTCTTTGAGAAAGGCCGAAACGGTCTGGTAGAATGGAGCCCCTTTGTGTCGTTGTGTTCCCCGCCCCCCACACTTCAGGAGAAGAGAGCTG
Organism: Peromyscus nudipes; assembly: GCA_902168325.1. Classification (NCBI taxonomy): domain Eukaryota; kingdom Metazoa; phylum Chordata; class Mammalia; order Rodentia; family Cricetidae; genus Peromyscus; species Peromyscus nudipes. Next base: position 13,292 of record CABHPH010127107.1, read on the forward strand.
GCAACAGGGCTTGGGAAAGGTAGGCAGTAATAGGCAGGGAGGCACCAAGGTAGCAATTAGCAGATGCTGGGCAACCTCTGGGTTCTGACACCAGCCTCCTCTTAGTGGAGGAGAAAAGGCCCAGGTTCCAAGCTCTGGGATGAATAGGGGTGAAGACGCTGCAGTGGCATCTAAAAGGCAGTAGATTAGGACTGGAAACGAAGGGCCCTCAGCGTCTACCCAGCTTTCACATTGTCCACTTGCCTTTGTGTAGGCTACACCAGCTCCTAAGTATACGTGCAGATACAGCTGTTGGGAACCTTCCTTTTTTAATTTTTTTAAAAGATTTTTATTTATGTATTTGATATATGAGTGATCTATCCATGTATTAGCCTGCATGCAGAAGAGGGCATCAGATCAATTTCCACCAACTCGGGACTTCTGGAAGAGCAGTCACTGCTCTTGACTGCTGAACCATCTCTGAGTCAGCCCTGGGTCTCTTCCTTAAGGCAGCCTTCATGGACCACCGTCAGGCTGAGACTCTTCTCTTCTTCTCCTGTGTATTGCTAGCCAACGACCCCTTTCTGGTCCATCCAGACCAAGCCTACTCTTGCCTACCCCGACTCACCCAGGTTGGGATGGAGGAAGGGAGAGCTGAGGAGGGCCTATCTCTGAGACCGCACTCCCCACTCAGTGGGCTGAATAGTGGCTTCCAAAAACATTCACTTCCTAATCCCTGGACTATATTTTATGTGGCAGAATAGACTTTGCAATTGTGATGAAGTATCTGAAAATGGGAGGCTGTGACTGGTGGCACAGGCCTGTAACCCCAGCTGCTCAAGGCTGAGGCATGAAGGAAAGAACTCTTAAGTTCAACAAGGCCAGCCTAGAAAACACAGTGAAAAACTGTCTTAAAAACAAAAATCAGGCCGGGCAGTGGTGGCATATGTCTTTAATCCCAGCACTCGGAAGGCAGAGGCAGGCAGATCTCTGAGTTTGAGGCCAGCCTGGTCTACAGAAGTGAGTTCCATGACAGCCAGAGTTACACAGAGAAACCCTGTCTCAAACAAAACAAAACAAAACAAAAACAAACAATAAAATAAAAATTCAGCCACATGGTGGTAGTGTATGCTTTTAACTCCAATACTTGGTAAGCAGAGGCAGGTAGATCTCTAAGTTCTAGGCCAGCCTGGGCTACAGAGTGAGTTCTAGGACAGCCAAGGCTACACAGAGAAACCATGTCACTTAAAAGAAAAAAAATTCAGGGGCTGGAAAAATGGCTCAGTGGTTAAGAGCTTGTGTTGTTCTTGCAGAGGACCCACGTTCCATTACTAGCACCCACATCAGGCAGCTCACAACTGCCCAGAACTCCAGCTTCAGGGAGCTGAATTTTCTTACCTCCTTGGGCATATACACAGCATACACAGACACGTATACATACACATAAATAAATAATAACAATTTAAAAAAATTCAGGCAGGGTGGTGGTGGTGCATGCCTTTAATCCCAGCACTTGGGAGGCAGAGGCAGGTGGTTTTCTGTGAGTTTGAAGCCAGCATGGTCTACAGAATGAGTTCTAGGACAGTTGGGTCTACACAAAGAAACTGTCTTGAAAAACTAAATAATAATAATGAATAAAATAAATAAATATTCAAAAATGACTGTACATGTAAATCAGTGGTGGAGTGTATTCGTGAGGTCTTGGATTCAGTTCCCAGCAACACACACACACACACACACACACACACACACACACACCTTGAGTTGGTTAATTGTCTTGGATTATCTGGCTAGGTGGGTCCAGTGTCCTCCTAATATTTTTATAAGTGAAAGAAGATAGCTGGAGGGTCAAGGAAATTTGGAGATGTGTTGCTGGCTTGGAGGAAACCACAGGTCGAGGAAGGCAGTTCTAATAGCTGGACATTTAAGGAAATAGATTCTCCTAGCATCTTCAGAAGGACCTGGGACTGTTGGCTACCCAAGTTTATTGAATGATTATTGATTTTTATTTTGTGACAGGATCTCACATAACCAGGCTGGCCTCAAACTCACTATGTTGCTAAGGGTGGCCTTGAACTATTGGTCTTCCTGCCTCCACCTCCCAGGTGCCGAGATTACATTTCTGTGTCACCACACTTAGTGAAGCCCCTCAGTTTTAGCCCCGTGATAGGATCTTAGGCTTCTGGACTGCAGAACTGTGAGGTAAGGTGTGTGGTTCTCCGACATGGTATCAGGGGTAAGTTTTTACAGTAGCCAGAGAAAACTAAAACAGAACCCCCACTCTGCTCCCACTGGACCAGCCTGTGAAGCTGGGCAGTGGTTCCCAGTGATCCAGTGCATTGATCCCAGTCTCTGTGGGTGACGCTGGCACCCGGGTACGACCCAAGAACTGGTCTGCGAAGACACACCCTTGGCTTCCCTGATGTTCTTCCTCTGGCTTCCTACCTGGTAGCAGCAGCTGAGTTGCTCCTACAGGCATGCCAAGGCCCCCTGGTAGCTGGGAGCTTGCAAGCCTAGGGTGCCCATGGGCATTCCCAGGCTGCCTCTCGGTCATCTCTGATGCTGTCACGCCCCGACAACCATTCTGTAACAGTTGATGCCTGGTGCTGAGGACACACACGTAAATAAACCACACAGAGGCCTCCAGATATGTAGAAGTCACATTTCATTCTGGAAAATGCTGCCCACCCTTAACACACATCGTCTCATGCCAAGTGAGGTAAGCCAGGAAACGGCGTTTCAGAGGTCTGTGGTCAGCCTATGCAGAGAGTAGCTGCCTTCCTCTTACTCTGTGTCTAAGCCAAAAAGGCTTTTGGAAGGAAGACAGGAGCCACCTTCCATAGAGGTGGATGCCGGAAAGGCTTCGACTTCTCCCTCAGCAGAGGCATAGAGGGAAGGCTGGGCAGAGCTGATGGAGCCCCGGAGAAGGGGAAAAATGGGGATAATGGGATTAAAGCGGACACAGGACCAGCCATCTTTCACGTAAGCTATGGAGGGCCAGGGCCTTCTCCTATTGAATGATTCTGTCTGAGCCACAGGGAGGCCTTAACTCTCCAAGCCGTGATGACCAGAACTGTCCCGCAAGGTACTGAATAGGTCCTAGAAACCAAAGTCTGGAGGAGACATCAAACTCCCAGACCAGCTTGGAATATACTTCCCAAATGAGAACCAGTTTTCAGAAGTCAGGGCCCCTCCCATTCCTAGCCAGGCCACCCCTGGCCCTCTAAGTCAGAGTCCTCCTCAGGTGTGCAGGTGCTGAAATTTACAGACTAGCTGTGGGCAGCAAGACACATAATCAGAATAGTAACAACAGTTTTGTACTCCAAAGATAGGGGCCCCAGCCCCACTGTGGTGAGTCCAAAGGATGAGTGGATCAGAGCCTTCACCCCCAGAGCTGACCAGGAATGTCTCCCTTAGGGGGCTGTGGTGATGATGATTTGAAGTGCTTCTGACAGCATCCCATCAAGATCAAAGCTAAGGCACCCTGACACAGTCCTGTATAGATGTCACGGGGGGGGGGGGGGCAGCCGGACTTCCACAGAGATGACAATCAGGGGTACCCCAACTAGACCTACACAAGGATGTGGTTCAGAGGTAATCGTAAGTAGGACCCTTACAACGGTCTTCCAATAAATCAAAAAAAAAAAAAAAAAAGTCGTGCATGGCTTGGTACCTTCAATTAGATGTTCATGGGAATCAGACATTCTCATGGAATGATTACAGTGGTTTGAGAGAGTTCGCGCCTTTTCAGTCTCCAGTCTGGAGAGATGCATTCTGTAAATGCCCTCCAGGATAACACAGAAATCTTCAGGCCAGGAGACAGGGCTTATAGCTGTAGTTACAACCTTTTCCCAGCATCCTGTGCCTGCAGGTTCCAGCCAAGGTCAGTCTCTGCCTTAGGTGTTTGATCCAGTGGTGTATCCAGGGTCCCTGGGTCCTTGGTAGCCTCCTCAAGCTCTGGCGTGTCCTTGGTAGCCTCTGGCAAGGTGCTATCCAGGTCCAGGTCAGGCTTTGTGGGGCGCGGCATCCTGGTGTGGGTCCAGGGTGCTATTGGTGTGGGCCGCGGCGGTTGCCAGAAGCTAGGATCGGGGGCCAGAGCTACGACCTGAGGCCGCGCAAGGCCAGAGGTGGTGACATGAGGGATGAGGAAGAAGATATAGACACCAGAGACAATGAGGCCCGCGGCCACCAGCACCGCCAGAGCCACAGCCGCGTTGAAGGCCCATGTGGGGCTGCTCACGGATAGGCGACGCGACAGCGGGCGGCCGAGGCGCAGCGGAGGTGGAGGCGGTGGGGCACGCGCTGTGCGACTCTTGCGTGGCCCCGGAGACGGTGGCGGTGGCCGCAGGTACAGGAGCCCTCGGCGGCGGTCGAATCGCACGGAGCCCTGGCGTGGGGGTGCCACGCGCGCGTCGCGAGGCAACAGACTTGGCTGCGTGGGTAGAGCGGGAAGCCCCCGGCGCGGGGCCAAGCGTGTGGGCGCACGGCACATGGGGCAAGCCACTGCGTCACCGCCACCCGCCGTAGCCAGGGATAGGCGGGCTAGGCACTCGAGACAGAAGACGTGGCCGCAGTCCAGGCGTTTTGGTAGTTTGAAAACGCCGTCAAAGGGTGACACGCAGATAAGGCACTCCATGGGGGATGCAGGGGGCAAGATGGGGCTGTCTCCCGGGTTGCCATCGCCCTCCTCCTCTTCTGCGTCCTCATTTTCGCCTCTGCTAGGGGATGTGGGTGCAGAGAGGGTACCTGGGGAGCCCGGGCTTGAGCCCTGGGAGGATCGGTGGCGGCGGAGACAGAGAAGCCGAGGACACGGCATCCAGATTGTACCTATGAAGAGAAGGGCTCAGGTAGGGATCTGGAGGTTGTGGCAGGTTGGTAAGATTTCAGAGGGGAGCAGGGAGAAAGAAGTTATGCAGAGTGGGTCCAAGGAGGCAGAGATGAGTCCTTAGTTGGACTCTCAGTCCCCAAAGTTGAGACAAACTAGGTAACAGTCTGAAACAGCTTTAAAAGTTTGAAGAATCCATCTTCTTAGGGGAGATGCAAGAGGGAAGACGCAACACCAAACCAAGTCAGAAAAGTGTCACAGGGAACAGAGGAGCAGTTTTTAGACCCCAGAGCGGTGGTTCTCAATCTGTGGGTCGCATCCTATTAACAAGGGTTGCCAACGACCACAGGAAAAGATGTCTACATATTACAAGTCGTAACAGTAGTCAAGTTAGTTATGAAGTAGCAACAAAAATAATTTACGGCTGGGGGCCACCACCACCTGAGGAGCTGTCTCTAAAGGGTCGCAACACTAAGGTTGAGAATCTGTCACTTGTCCACCAGATTCTGGAACAAGAGGTACCTAATAGCTGAGAAGCAAAGTAGGAAACCCAGGGTGTAAGATCTAACACCAGACAGAAATGACTAACCAAGTTTACAGGACACCTTACCTGTAGATGCTGGTTCAGATGAGTATCCTGGTGAGTCTCTCCTAGTCTGACCCCAATTTCTGGCTTGTCTGCCACTAGGTTGTCAAGTGCCCCTCCCTGGAGGGCACCTGACCCTGGGCCAGCCCTCTCCAGGTTCCCATGTACCTGTCAAACCCGTCTGACTGCTTACCCCGCCCCCAGGCCCCTCCTACTAGCACGAACACCAGGTCTGATCTATAATGGATGCAAGGGTGGCTGGAAGTTCAATGGCACAAGCGCCGCAGACCACTGTGCAAAGCCTCCACAGCTGGGCTCCCGAGACATGGGAAGCCTGTACATAAACGCTAAGGGAGTGAGCGAACTGGACCCCATCATACCCTGACTAGACAGACCTAACAGGGACTACTTTTTTTTTAAAAAAAATATTTATTATGTATACAGCGTTCTGCCTGCATGCCAGAAGAGGGTGTCAGATCTCATTACAGATGGTTGGGAGCCACCATGTGGTTGATGGGAATTGAACTCAGGACCTCTGGAAGAACAGCCAGTGCTCTTAACCTCTGAGCCATCTCTCAGCCCCAATAGGGACTATTTGAAACACAACCTCAACATTGTCTGTATACACTATGGATCTTTAGCACCCCGGTCCTTCCCCTTATCAGACCCAGAGGGTAGCAGCAATCCACCCCTCACCCTGAGTACTTGCTGGGTCATTCCTGGGCACTGAGCTTACACCCTGTGACCAGCACTAGACCAGAGTGGTACTTGCCAGGGAAATACATTTCTTGTGGGTCAACATGCCAGGAAGGTGAACATCCCCTATAGCCATGGGAAGTACCCTACCCCCTCAATGACAGACAAGAACAAAGGCAGGTAGAACTTTCCCAAAGGGCACACAGTTTATTAGGCAGCAGCTGGGAAATCAGCGGTTAGACTTGGCCACACGCTCCAGTTCATCTTTCTTCTTGATGGCGTAGGAATTGGAGGAGCCCTGCAAGGACAGGTGGTTAGCTCTGAATGGTGGATGAGCCCCCAGATACCCAACCCAACCTGTGTGCCCTGACCCACCTTGGCAGCATTGATGAGCTCATCTGCAAGGCACTCGGCAATCGTCTTGATGTTCCTGAAAGCAGCCTCACGAGCTCCTGTGCACAGCAGCCAGATGGCCTAGAGAAGACAGGTAAGGCTCAGGCCACAAAAGGGTACCAGTCTTCCCAGTGATCTGGGACCCACCTCTACAGAAACCTGCTTTTCATCACTACATGCTGTCACCCAGAGATGAGATACAAGGGAGCAGACATCTTATAAGACAGCGGGCTAAAAAAAACACGGGCCCCTACTAACAAGACTTAAGAACTGCCAGCAAAGTGTGAGATGCTCTTGACTTCACCATGGTGTGCAGGGATCAAGCAAATCCACCTTGTGCCTCTCAAATAGCTAAAACTACAGATACGTGCCACCACTCAACAGGCTCATAAATGGATCAAGTTTAAAACAAATAAATAAAAAACCCTAAACCTGCTATAAAACTACATACTAGGAATTAAATGAACCAGACCTAGGAGGAAGGCTGGGGCTCCATTTGCCCCACACAGGGTGGAAATCCAGGAAGGTTTCCTGGAGGAAGTGAGGCTCTGGGAAAAACATGCAAGCCAGAACTCCACCCACTCATGCTGGTGGTTCCTGTCCCAGCCCTTCACAAGCCTCTGACGCACCTGATTCACACGGCGCAGTGGGGACACATCCACAGCCTGCCGTCTCACCGTCCCAGCTCGCCCAATTCGGGTTGAGTCTTCCCGGGGGCCACTGTTGATGATGGCATTCACCAGGACCTGCAGAGGGTTCTGGCAGAAAGGGAGGCCATGAGCCTGACACCCACCCCAACCTCCCCCAGAAGAAGGTGGCGGCAGTGTCACAGGTGATGAATCTGGCACATGTACTGTGAAGCTTTAGCATGAATCAAGGGCAGTCTTACCTCACCAGTGAGCAGGTGGATGATCTCAAAGGCATGCTTGACGATTCGGACAGTCATAAGCTTCTTGCCGTTGTTGCGGCCGTGCATCATCATGGAGTTAGTGAGGCGCTCCACAATGGGGCACTGGGCTTTGCGGAAGCGCTTGGCGGCATACCGCCCCGCACTGTGGGGCAGGTACTTGGCATACTTCTCCTTCACAGCAATGTAATCCTGGGTGGCAAAGTGAGGATGAAGCGGCAGTCAGGGGTGGGACCAGCCTCAGACAGGCATCAGAGGGGACTGAGAACTGGCTCAAGGCATGGCATGCCCCCAGCAGGCTGTGGATGTGAGCCTTGAGAAATAGAACTGAACAAGTTAAGTCATATACACACCTATATATTCCAACACTCGGGAGGCAGGAGGATCACTAATGGTTCAAAACCAGTCTGGTCTACAGTGTCTTTCAGCACAGTCAGGGCAACACACTGAGACTTTACTGGGAGGAGAGGGCTGTCCAGTGCACTACAGGACACCTGGCAGCACTTGGTAGATTATTCTGGGCAGCATGGTGAATCCCAGGCCATGACTACATAGTAAGACACACACACTCTCTCAATAAGTCATATAAAAAAAAAAAAAAAAAAGGGGGGGGGGGGAGAGGCAGGGCGTTGGAGAGATGGCTCAAAGGTTAGGAGCCCTGGCTGCTCTTCCAGAGGACCCAGGTTCAAGTCCCAGCTCCCACATGGCAGTTCACAACTGTCTGTAACTCCTGTTCCAGGGGATCCAACACCCTTGCCCAGACATACATGTACGCAAAACACCAATGTACATAAAATACAAAAAAGGAAAAAAATAATTGAGATTCAATGTGACCTGCGAGACAGAAAACATTTATTTACAATCTTACCCCTTACCTAAGAAGTTCCTGGGTATGTACACATTGCAGTTAGGTGGTAGTTGGCCTAGCATGTGAAAAGCCCTGGATTCAATCCCTAACAGCAAAAATAAGATTGCAGACCTCTGTAAACAAACGCACAAAGTAAAGACCCACCAGACAAGGCTGAGTATACTTTGGATAGAATACCTGGGTCCTGTTGTATACCTTTCTCTTTTATTTACTTTGTGCATGTTATGTATGTATAGAAGTCAGAGGATAATTTACAGCTGTCAGTTTTCTCCTTCTATCTGTGAATTCCAAGGGTTAAATTTATGTTGTCAGGCTTAGTAGCAACTGTCTTTACAAGCAACAAGCTGTATTTTAATTTCTTTGAACAAAAGGAACAAGTGAGCCTAAGGATGTAGCTGAAGTCAGTAGGGTGCTTGCCTTGCACATACAAAAACCTGGGTTCAATTTCCAGCAGCGTGTAAACCTGGGTATGGTGATATATGCCTACAATCCCAGCATTTGTGCAGAACGCACAAGATGATTATTAGCTCTTTCCACTATATAGTGGGTTTCAGGCCAGCCTGAGCTATATGAGACTGTCTCAAAAGGGATATGAGTGCAAAAAAGAGAAACAGCACAACCACTTTAATTTGCACATTAAATAGCACCCACACACCCAGAGCCAACTGACACTTAGGAGGGGGCAGTAGGGACATTTCACTATGTAGCTACAACTGGCCTCATACTCAAAATCCTCTTGCTGCAGCTTGAAAGCAGCAGTTCAGGCATACACCACCATGCCCAGCTGACCAACTGACTTTGACAAGGGTGCCAACACTGTTCAGGTTGGTTCAAGTGGTCTGTTCAACAGAAGATACTGCCAACTGAATATATGAACGCAAAATGATACAAAGACAGATATAGTAACACATGCCTTTAATTCCAGCACTTGGGGAACAGAGGCAGGAGGATCTCTATGAGTTCCAAGCCAGCCAGGGCTACATAGCCAAGGCCCTGTCTCAAAAGACAATGGATTTAGAAAAGAAAAAAAAAAATTATAACACACTGTAACAACTTTTGGTATAGGTTGTAACAAGGCAAGGATATGGCTGTCCAGTTATTGCTCTTCTATCTGGTCATAAACATGAACTGGTTTAAACCTAGATGTCATATGTCCTTTTCTGAACTGTAAGAATCCACATCTGCTCTCAATCAAAAGCTAAAAAGACTACCACCAAGTTCCTTTTACCTGTAGAGAAATATCGTTGATCTGCACATCATCAGTGCTCCATTTCCCAAAGAGCTTGATGTCTGGGGTCTCTGCTACCGCTGGTGTGGCTGTCTCCCACTCCGTCATTCTGGGGACGGGATAGCGACAAGAAACCGTTATTGCTCAGCCACCCTACAACAGTCGTATTTATCCCAAACTCGAGACTAACCTTCACTTTGTGGGAAACTGTGTAGTAAAAGGGAACCCAAAAGCTTTGAACATCTCTCCAAAACTAGGAAAACGACTGAACTGTAGAAAGAACCTGCTCTTTACTCAGGAACCCGAGGTCTAGGTCCCGACAGTCACCCAGCTAAACAGCGGGTACACGGAACCCAGTATAATACAGCTCATGAAGTCATGCAGATACCCATCGGCACATATCCTGTATCAAACTCCCACTGTGCATTTATAAAGCATCCATCCTGCGAAAAGCAACTAACAGTCCATGAGTAACATATGGGAATAAGGACCACCGTATGAATCCAGAGGGATAATAATCAGTACAAGGGTTTCTTTCCTTGTCTGTCTATGGAGAAGCTAGGGACTGTTATGGAAGAAAACGTGTACTGAGCAAAAGGCACTAGAAAACTAAGCGAAACTGG
>CABHPH010127108.1:0-11395 GCA_902168325.1 Peromyscus nudipes
ACACACACACACAAATAAAAATAAATCTTTCTTTTTATTCTGTGAATTCTGTTCTAACAGAGTACAGTGATTTGCAGGCTAACCCCTCCACAAGTAATAATTATGGAATCTGAGGAAGCAGGACACATCTGTTTAATGCCAGAGAATCTTACAGTAAAGGAAGGTGTCTTAGTTAGGGTTTTTATTGCTGTGAAGAGACACCATGACCACTGCAACTCTTATAAAGGAAAACATTTAATGGGTGGCTAGCTTACAGTTTCAAAGGTTCAGTCCATTATCATCGTGGTGTACATGGCGGCATGCAGGGCAGACATAGTGCTGGAGCTGAGAGTCCTACATCTTGATCAGTAGGCAACAGGAAGTGAACTGAGACACTGCTTAGACATATATGAGACCTCAAAGCCCACCTCCACAGTTACACACTTCTCCCAGCAAGACCACACCTACTCCAACAAAGCCACATCTCCTAATAGCGCCACTCCTTTCGGGGGCCATTTTCTTTCAAACCACCACATTCCACCCCTGGCCCCCCAAAGGCTTGTAGCCATATCATAATGCAAAAATGCATTCAGTCCAACTTCAAAACTCCCCATACTCTACCACAGTCTAAACAATGTTTGAAAGTCCAAAGTTCAAAGTCTCTTATGAGATTCATGCAATCTCTTAACTGTAGTTCCCTATAAAATCAAAATCAAAAAACAGATCACATACTTCCAACGCATAATGGCAAGGATATACATTACTGTTTCAAAACATAGGGAAGGGAGCATAGTGAGGAAATACTGGACCAAAGCAAGACAGAAAACCAACTGGGCAAACTCCAGACTGCATCTTCATGTCAGATGTCAAAATGCTCTCCACATCAACTCCTTTCAGCTTTGTTGAGTGCAACACATTTCTTTCTCTTGGGCTGGTTCCACTCCCTGTTGGCAGCTCTCCTTGGCAGGACTCTGGCATCTCTAACATCTTGGGGTCTCCAAGGCAACTCAGGCTTCTCCTTTACAGCTTCACACAGTGGCCTCTCTGGGCCTCCATTCAGGGACACCCCTGACACGTGCCTGGCCTCAAAGGCTTTCCTTAGTTGCTGAGAAATATTCCATAACCCCTTTCTTCTATCCTTAAAGCCAGAACCATGTGGCTGAAGCTGCCAAGTTCTGCTGCTTGCTGGGGCTGGAACATGGCCCCTTGTTCAATTACATCTTCATCAGCTTTCTGTTTTTGATGGTTTCCTTCACAGTTTAAGCCTGACTGTGCTGGAATTTGCTCTGTAGACCAGGTTGGCCTCAAACTCAGAGATCCACCAGCCTCTGCCTCCCAAGTGCTGAGATTAAAGGCATGCACCACCACACTCAGCTCTAAGCTTTTCTCTAATTCCTTTTCACAAGTTGGAAACTTAGCTGGGTATGATCTTGCCCTGAGGCCACCACTCCCTTTATTCCATTTCTTAATCTATTTATCTCCTTGAACACGGGACTTAGCTCCATTCCACTTCCTGGTGCTCCTTTTCTCCTTAAATTTTACATTTTAGAATTTACCCTGCTCAGCTTGCTCCTTTTCATTATATATCTTCATTAACACTAGTAACCACACACCTATACTAGGCTGTTTTGAGATTTCCTCTGCCAATGGAATTAATCCAAAGCTCTTCACTTTCGCCTCAGGCAGACTCTTTGGACAAGGGCAAAAGCAGCCACATTCTTCATCAAAATATCACAAGAACAATCTCCAGGCAACATTCTAAAATTCTTCTCCTCTGAAACTTGAGCCAGCTCCCTACCATTCAAATTATTCTCAGCACCACTGTCTTCCATGCTCCTATTGGTGTGGCCAATAGTGCTTAAAGCATTCCACTGTTCTCCTAACCCAAAGAACCAAAGTCCAAATTCCTCTAAACAAAAACATGGTCAGGCCTATCACAGCAATACTGCAGGCCCTGGTACCAACTTCTGCCTTAGGGTTTCTATTGCTGTGAAGAGACACTGTGGCTACAGCAGCTCTTATAAAGAAAACATTTAATTGGGTGGCTTACAGTTTCAGAGGTTTAGTCCATTATCATCATGGCGGGCCATGGTGGCGAACATGGTGCTGGAAAGGAGTGGAGAGTTCTACATTTTTCAGGCAACAGGAAGTGAACTGTCTCACTGGGTGTAGTTTGAGCATATATGAGACCTCAAAGCCCACCTCCACAGTGACACACTTCCTCCAACAAGGCGATACCTACTCCAACAAGGCCATACCTCCTAATAGTGCCACTCCCTTTGGGGGCCATTTCCTTTCAAACCACCACAGAAAGGCAGAAGGTCCATACTTGTGTGCCTTTTTGCCTAAGGAACCCATCCTGAAATTTGAATATGATGGAATTTGGGGGAGCTTGTTCAAACACAGATTTGGGGCAAATAAGATGGGTCAACAGGTAAAGGGGCTTGCCACCAAGTCTGATGACCTGAGTTTCATGCCCAGGGCCCAAGTGATGGAAAAAGGCAACTGACTCCCCTGTCCTCTGCCCTGCGTGCGCGCGCACACACACACACACACACACACACACACACACACACATACACACACACACCACAGTAGGAAGGTTTCTCAGTGTCATCATTGTTGTGTCGTCCCCCACCCCCCCACCCCGGGTCCAGACAAATCTCACCTGCGGTCCCATAGTCGCTGGGACCCAATTAAACACACAGAGGCTTTATATTACTTACAAACTGTATGGTCTATGGCAGGCCTCTTGCTAGCTAGCTCTTATATCTTACATTAACCCATTTCCTTTAATCTATGTTTTGCTACGTGTTCCATGGTTTTACCAGTCTGCTGGCATGTTGCTGTTCCTTCAGTGGTGGCTTGAGTCTCTTCCTGCCTTTCTTCTTCCTGTCTCTCTGCTTGGATTTCCCACCTGCCTCTAAGCTGCCTTGCCATAGGCCAAAACAACTCTATTCGTTAGCCAATGGGAACAACATATATTCACAGCATACAGAAAGACATCCCCCAGCACACATACTAATGGAAACAAAAACATAGACTCAGTGGTTCCACCCCGTTCTTCTGTTTTAGACAGTCTGGGTCATGGTGTTGCTGGTCCACTGTCACACTTAGAGAGCCTTGGCCAGCTTGCACTGGGGAGGGGCTTGCAGGGACTAAATTGGAGCAGAAAGCATCTGGAACAACAAGAAACTAAGGGGCAATGTTAAGGAAGGAGAAAGTCCCCAGGCTGGAAACCCCCAAATATGTGTATAAATTCTCCTCAAATCCTTGACCAACCCCTGAACAATACATGTGTGAGACTCAGAAATCTAACCGAAAACAAGACAAAATATCAGAATAAGCAGAAATTTCAGTGTTGTCTATTACAGGGAGAAGAGGTTAGAACTTGGGGTACCTGGGGTACAATCCCACTGGGTCTCTCAAAGGCTGTTCAGAACATGCACGCCTCAGAATTGTCCTACCAAGGGACAAGGAAATGTATCCACAAACTCCAGCTCTCCACTTGTGGTCTTCTAGGCGCCATGTATTCCAGAGAAAACTCTCCCAAACAAGGACTTGCTTTGTTTCTGGGCCGTGTGGGTGCTGGGAACTGAACCCAGGCCTTCTGCCAGAGCAGTGCTCGTAATGGCGGAGCTGTCTCTCCAGCCCCACAGCCTGCACTGTGTAAGGAAATTCCACAGTCCACAAAGTTGCAGGCCTCTGGGGTGAGCTGAGGGGAAATGGGCAATGCCTGGTACTCATCTGCTGAATCTCTTTATATAAACAGGATTCTGTTGCATATTGTTTTTGAAAGAATCAGTATTTACAACTGAACATATTTGAACTGTGTTAAACACAAACAATAGTCATGCCTGAATGTGTTATCATTCCAAATGGGGGTGCATTGGGCACCCCAGAGCTGACACACCCACCATTGCTCACTAGTCCTACAAGAGCTGGTTTGGATGTCATGCTCTTCATGGAGGCTCTAGCCTACTGCTGTCACCCTGAGATGTGGCTGCCAGAAGAGCTCATGTATATTAATGTAATATTTTCCTCAAGTGAACTTACATAACTACCCTTCACTGTGAAAAAACGGGGCATTTAAGAAGAAAAGTTAGCTGGACACAGAACACGCTGGTAATCTCAATACTTGAGAGGTGGAAACCAGAGAATCAGGAGTTCAAGGTCAACCTTGGCAAGTGCAAGGGCAACTGGTATATGAGACCCTATCTCAAAAATATATATATAAAGAAAGAAAGAAAAAAATTTTGATGGTATATAATGTATTTCATCAATATCTTGCCTCAGATGAGTTCTATGTACCGGCCACACTGTCAATAGCTGATGAAGCAGGGTGTCAGAAATGTTCCTGTGAAGACAAGAGACAAGGATGATATTTCACTGTTTTGGAGGAGTCATTTTTATGGTAATAAAAATTGCCCAAGTCCTTAATGTGCTTTGTGTAGAGGACTTTGCAAATGAGTTTTATGGATCCTGCTGGGTTGCAAAGCTGTCCTGTCACTGAACACAGTGGAGCATGAAAACGGCAGTCTGCTTCCACCCAGGGAGGATGAACTGGATGTTTCTGAAAACAACATATGCAAAGAAGCCTGGGTGAAGAAAACGCCCTTTCAGCGCTCTCCGGTAACACACGGCACAGGAGGGAGGGCACACCATTCAGGAGAAGCCCGGAGAGCCTGGGCCATAAAGAGAACACATTCATCACAGGGTACCAGGAGTGCTGAATGAGCACCTGCCCTCACACCCTGTGGTAACTCAGATGCCGACTTTCACCGGAAACTCAGGTTTCCAGAGGACAGGGGTCCTCTTTAGTGGGAACTGTACCATTTTTTCCTTTGAGACAGAGCTCACTATGTAGTCCTGGCTGACCTGGAACTCTCTCTGTAGACCAGGCTGGCCTCAAACTCACAGAGACCCACCTGCCTCTGCCTTTATTTGTTTATTGTTATTAGATATATTCGTTTTATTTTATGTGTGTTTTGCTGAGCCATTTTGCCTGCCGAAAATCCGTGTTTGAACAGTCAGAAAGCAGACAGAGAACAAGGAAGCAGACAGGGGCAAAACAAAGTTATGTCTGCCTGGTTTATTTCAACCCATCAGGCCCCAACTCTAAATTTCCCACCACTTCCCAGTAGTCCATTCAAATACAAATAAACCAGAGTTGGTGAGGTAGGGAGCCTATGATCCAATCCTTTCCCAGAGGCCCCACCCCTTCACACTGCTGCATCCAGGACCAAGCCTTCAACACTCAAGTCTTTGGGGGACATTTCAGATTTAGGCCATAATACCACTCAACAAAACCAGAGAACAAATGACACTTATTTTAGTATCTTATTTTAGTAAATAAAACACTGGCTAGCACTTACCAAGGATTTTCCTGCACCATCCTGCACCATGCTGGCTGCTTTACATGATTATCTCATGGTCACCTGTTAATGATACCATAAAGTAAACACTGTTGTCTCCATTTTTATAGATAGGGGCAAGACATGCAGAATAATGACAACACAGGCATCAGATCAAGATGCTTGAGATGCAGAGCCCACATCCCGACACGGCCCTCCTCTGCCCTTTGCATTCAGAAAGGTTGTCAGGAGGACTTTTCTGGGTGGGGAGGGGTGGTGTTTCAAGACAGGGTTTCTCTGTGTAACAGCTCTGGCTGTCCTGGAACTCACTCTACAGACCAGGCTGGCCTCAAACTCAGAGAACTGCCTGCCTCTACCTCCTGAGTACTGGGCTTAAAGACATGGACCACTACTGCCTGGCAGGAAGGACATTTTTAAATACTTTGGAAAAAATGTATTTTCAACTAGTGATGTTCAACTAGTGAGGAAATACGACACTTCTTCTTGCAGGGTTGTACTGCATTGTGACCACACAACAAGCGTCAGCCACTGTCCAGAGGCAGAGATTCAAATGTGCTGGAGTCAGGAGTCAACGTGTCAGAGTTGAGGTACAGTCTTCACACTGCAGAGTTTCCCGTTTAAGATTATTGTGAGGATCTGAGCACCGAGATCCAGAATTAGCATCTAACTCTTCAGGCCAACTGAAATCCTGCTCTGACCATTTCACCAGAGAAAATAAATACTACAAGGAGCTACTCTCAACTGTATAGTTGCCTCAATACTTCTTTTCCTTAAGTGAATTCAATTTAAAATTGAACATTTCCACTGAAATTTTTATAAACCTGAGCAGGCTGATGTTATACTTCAGGACTGACATTTGGTTATACTAAAGCACTGGTACAAAATCCAAACTAAGTCTGGACTCTGTATAAAAAAAAGTAGTAATTAGAGCCGGTTGTGGTGGCACGCAACTTTAATCCCAGCACTCGGGAAGCAGAGGCAGGTGGATCCCTGTGAGCTCATGGCCAGCCTGGTTGACATAGAAAGTTCTAGGACATCCAGGGCTACATAGAACCAGAAACACTCAACAAAAATAAATTAATAAACAAACAAATAACAAATAGAAATTGGGCCAACAAGATGTCTCAGTAGGTACCTGAGTTCAACCCCAGAACCCATAATGTAAGGAAAGGACAGACTCCTGGAGTTATCCTCTGACCTCCACACATTCTCATATTTACATAGACATGATAAATAAATACAAATTCAAATTATACTAAAAATTCAAATGTGCAGTTTTACAAGACATATGACACATTAAGAATCTGAAATGTTGGGTGTAGCTAGAAGTTTTTCTGTGTCCTGCCTGGCCCACATCAGGATAAATCTCTCTCACCTGCCAGTCCCACAGCCACTCAGACCCAAGTAAACACAAAGAGACTTATATTAATTATAACTGTATGGCCATGGCTCAAGCTTTTTGCTAGCTATCTCTTATATCTTAAATTAGCCTATAACTATTAATCTATGTATCACCACATGGTCCGTGGCTTTACCTGCATCCCATTACATGTTGCTCCTTGGGCAGCTCACTGGCATGCCCCCCCCATTCTTCCTGTCTCTCTCTTTGAATTTTCCCGCCTGCCTCTAAGCTGCCTTGCTATAGGCCAAATGGCTTTATTTATCAACCAATCAGAGCAACACATATTCACAGCGTACAGAAAGACATTCTCCCATCAGTTGGGGATTTAGCTCAGTGGTAGAACACTTACATAGCATATGCAAAGCTCCTAACTACACTCAAGTACACACGTGTACACGCACATGCACATGCACGCATGCGTGTGCACATACCCGGAGACAGACTGCCTGATTTGCTTTGTTGTTGTGTGTTTGCTTGCTTGCTTTGAGGTAAGAGTTCACTATCTGTCCCAGGCTGGTCTCAAACTCTTTGATCCTCCTGCCTCAGCCCCAAAGTGATGTTAGGATTATAGGCTTACAACACCATACCTAAGAGATACCTGATTTTTTTTCAAATGACATCATAAAATACCTCATAATGTTCTAATATATCTGTATTTTGCTAAGTAGTGGAAGTCAAGGAGGCCGAGACGCCCTTCCCTGACCCCACACAATGGAACCAACTTAGGATGGGGGCAGTTGTTAGGTACAACTTCAGAGAGAAAAATCCGCTTTTTCAAACTTCTGGGAAAGTTTCATTGCAAAATTTTAGAGGACTGCAAAGCAATTCACTTACAGATTTATTTGCAAGGGCTTTGTGGAACCAAGTTGCTAGATGTGGCACACTTGGAGCAAACGTGCTGATGGATTACTGACAGTGCCGTGAGCAGAACTGTCCTCCACAGCCACCAGCTCTGGTCTCTGGGCCCAATAATGCTGGCTTGTAGTCCCCACTGGCTTTCTGTTTTCACTATGATAAATGATTAAAGCCATGAATATTTCAAACACTTCACAGTACAAAGAACAATACAGGAGAGTAACCCTGTAATACATACATACATACATACATACATACATACATACAACTTATAACCCAGTTTTAACAGATATTAATAGTTTATCTGTAGTGATAGTGGCCCACAGAGGTTTCCTAGTTGAGACCTTACACAGGGTCAGAGAATCTGAGCTTGCTTTACCCAGCAGGGCTGCGTAAGGAGATGATTTGGCCAGGGGCCTGTTTACCAGTGTTTGGAAGGGTCTACACTTGGCTGTACATTGTGCTTTGATCTTGCAAGGGGGAGGTCTGTTGCCTCTCCCCTTGGCATATTATAAAAAGCCCTTTTGAATAAACCTCTGGGCAGCTGGGTATGGGCCCAGGGCCCTCCCGTAGCTATCCTGTGTCTCTGTCTTTCTTATTGTCTCTTTCTATCTTTCTACCTAATATTTCCTCATTCTCGTCTCCTCCACTCAAGAACCCTTTGAAAGGTGGGAGCAGGTCAGAGCTGGACTCTGGCAGACTCCCACATTTATCGCATTCAATTATTTTTTTTTCTATTTTGAAACAAAATATTGCTATGTATCCCAGGCTAGCCCTGAAGACCTAAATTCACTACATAGCTCAGATATGCCACGAACTTGCAGCCATCCTTCCATCTCAGCCTCCCAAGTGCTGCAGTTCCAATTACGTGCACCACCCCCAGATTGCAATTACTTTCTGAAAGGCATGTAATACCACAATTACGGAATCTGAGCATGGAGTTCAGCTGGCAGAGGGCTTGTCTTGCATGCATGAAGCCCTGGCACATAAACCTGGAAATCCCTAAGACCGCATAACACGGCATTGTGGTACAGGCCTATGATCCCAGCACTCACAAAGTAGACAAGAGGGTCAGCGGTCCATAGTCATCCTTGACTATATAGAGAGTTTGACATCAGCCTGGGGTGCGTGAGACCTTCTCTCAAAAAACAAAATCAAACAGAAGTCCTACAATTACAGAATTTCCAAGCTCTCGTTCTCATAAAGAATAACCACATTTTTATATGTGTTTGGGTGTGTCCGTGCGCATTTGTAATCCTAGCACTGGGTGGCTGAGGCAGGAAGGTCACAAGTTCCAGGCCATCCTGAGATGAAACACAAAAAGGTTTTATTGCAGCCGTATAGATCTCCAAACTTATGTATATCACAGATGGTATTTTTTTATCATATCGAAGGCAATTTAATTATAAAAAAGTATAAAAGGACAAGTATAGGCTAAGTCAAGCAGCTAACCCCTGGTGGGAGCTTTCTGAAATGCTTAGTGACAGCTGCGCCTTCTGATTTTCTGATGTCACTTTGCTGCTACTTCCTCACTGTTGTTTCGTTTGGTCTCATTGCTAACAAATAGATGGTGTTGTTTTTATGTTTAACATTTGCATCAAGAGTAAACTATATTTTCTTCTATTTCAACTGTTATTGCTGTGCGTGTGTGAGTGTGTGTGTGTGGTGTATGTGTGCACACTCTCAGAGGCTGGCGGACACTGGGTGTCCAGCTCTATCTATCACACTCTGCTTTACTCTTTTGAGCAGATTTCCCACTGATCCTGGAGCCAGGGGCCCTCCTGTCTCCACTCTCCAGAGCTCTGAGGTTACAGGTTGAAGTGTGAACCCACAAAAGTCTACTTAATAATGTATTAAGGGGTGCAGTGGAAATACAGACTCACTAATACAGAACAAGAAGACAACGCCACTGCTGACCTGTTGATCTGGCTGGGCTGTCCTCTCGTTCTGCCCCGGGGTGAGGGGGACCAACTCCAAGGCTTGCTTCGCCTGAGACCACCCGGGAGAGCACACAACCCCTATTCCTCTGCTCAGTCACAGAGGCAGGCAAGACCACGCCCTAGGGCTTTCTACTCCAATGCCATTGGCTGAACGGAACCAATTTCCACAACAGGTTATATGCATAGCCACACGCCAGCTTTTGATGGGGTGCTGGGACCCAAACTCAGGTCCTCACGCTTGTGCGGCAAGTTTTCTGACCCACTGAGCCACCTCCTCGGCCCCTTATTACATTGCCTTTACTCGGTAGAATCTGACAGGGTTTCATCCGGGTGGATTTAGTCTCTTTGCTGAGGTGTAAGGTCCACACACTCAATACACAGCTCCAGTGAACAGCTCAGACGCTCCTGCAGAGCAAGAGTAAGTAGGGTGGGAATGCTTCCTATCCCCCAGTCCCCTCCCAGGGCATCCTCTCAGAGGCAACTACTCTTTTGACCTCTGGTGCCATAAGTTAATTTTGTCTGTTTTGAACTTAGAATTTACTTAGGTAGAGACAGGATCTTAAACATCTTCAGCTGCATCAAACTTCCGGTCTTCCTGCTTCCAGCTCCAGAGGGCGGGGACGTACAGGACTGTGCCACCACGCAGTTTTACCCGGTGCTGGGAACCGAATCCAGGGCTTCGTGCATGCAAGGCAAGCACTCTACCAACTGAGCTAGATCCCCAGCTCCTGTTTTGAACTTTATATAAACGGAATTATATGCTATTTTCCCCGCGATGTCACACCTGTGAGTTTCATCTGATTCACTTCAGGAAGCTGTAGGTCTTCCTGTATCGATGATGTACAGTGCTCTGCTGTGGCACTGAAACATTACTTATTGGTGCCCTCAGCACTGATGGATAGCAGCACATTTTCAGTTTGGGGTTACTATGAGTAGTGCTGACATAAATACTTCAACATGATTTATGTGGACACCTGCACTCTCTCGGGTCTGTTCCTAGGTGTGAACTTGCTGGTCCCCCATAGCATAGGCATATGATGGAGAAACACTGTACTTCTACCCCCGGAACAAGGCCCATGCTGTTTCTCAGGGCCCTTTCTCACGTCTCCCGCCTCTTCCTTGTTACTCTCCCTCTGCAGTTTACAGACACTGGAGTGAACTCTCTGCCTCCCTCAAGCCTTTCTCCTGTTCTGGTTCCTCCGTCTTCCCTCACTTGATCTGCCCTCTTTCCAGAAGTCTCTTCCCGTTCCTCCTCCACACTGCTGCTCAAGAGGTCACCAGTCAGCTCTCCCGTCCCTTGACTAGGACGGGCCCTTTCATTTTCTCTGGAACAGCATTCGTCAGAGCTGGACAGAGTGATGTATGTCAGCTGCCATGAGTGAACCGGAAGGAGCATGGCAGAGGCCTCAGCTCTCCACATACGCACCTTTCTGTCACAAGTGACATGTGTGTTAGTACTTTATAGATCTCAGGAGACTAAGACTCTCTTGTTTCCATATAACAGCACATGAAAGCTATTAATTGGCTCTTTAATAAGTCAGTGAGAAAATCAGAACTCTGGAGGTCAGATTCCAATTGACAAAGTTTTCCTTGACTATTTTTTTTTTAAATATTCTACTTAAGAGTCGCTCACTCATGGGACAAATGTTTAGTTCAGACTTGCTGTGTGTCAGCTATTATTCTCAGCTCTGATGGTGTGTGCCAAGCAAGCAAACCAGACCATCCTCCCTGTACTCAGAAAGTTTGCATTCTGATGTTTTACCAGTATCACTACTTTTTTTTTTCTTTTGGTTTTGGTTTTTCCAGACAGGGTTTCTCTGTGTAGCTCTGGCAGTCCCAGAACT
>CABHPH010127108.1:11795-23981 GCA_902168325.1 Peromyscus nudipes
ACTTTGTAGACCAGGCTTGGCCTCAAACTCACAGAGATCCACCTGCCTCTGCCTCCTGAGTGCTGGGAATTAAAGGTGTGGGCCACCACATCTGGCTTAATATCACTACTTCTTATTCAGAGTTGTCTACAGGATTTCCTGGCTCTCCGTGGTGAAAATTTTCCATTTTGCTTCTAAACGCCTGAGCAGGTCACTTCAGTTGTACTAGACAACACAGACAAATGGCCAAGAGTCTTGGCCTACAAGAATGGGGTTTCCCAATGACCTGTGGGTGTGACTGGTCCAGTTCTCACTACAATAGCCAACATCCTCAAGTGGGTAGAAAGAAGGCAGTGCACACTTAACAGAAAACTCATTTCTTGTAGCTTTCATTACATAAATGCTGAAAGAACACTAAGAAAGAGTAACAAGTTGAAAACCAAATGTAATGGTTTTCCATTGTATAATTTATTGCCGGCTAGATGGAGTTCCACAAAGGCATGGCACTCCATTTGTGAGATTAAAGACATGAGTGTAGCACTTCCCCACTATAATTTCTAGCACAACACACAGTGGAACTTAGTAAGCAGCAAGCACCCCCTCCTCACCGCCCCGCATCTTCAGGGAGCGTGGGTGAGTGCATATGCACAGGATGCTTGGCACTTGCACAGTGTGCTGGGCGACCAGCCCTGCCCCTGCCCACGCCAGCCCATTAGTCAGGAGCATCACCCTGGCTACAGGGCCAGTGTGCAGAAGAGCTCAGCCTGGTGCCTGTTTCTTGGAAGGACTAATTTATTTAAAGACCATTCACAGATTAATATGCTTCCCAAGAACTTAATGAACTAGAAAACTGATTACTCTCAGAGAAAAAAGAGGCAGGAACTCACAGACAGAGAAAGAGATCCAAATATGTAGGAAACATTTGATTTCCAGAAAAATAAAAATAGTAAACTGGAAACTAAAGTAACAATAAAACACCTTAAAACATTTTTTCAGGACTTTATAAGCATGTGAGTACAGGAACCCTGAAATGGAAGTTGACTCAGAGCTTACAGTCCATACTAAACGGCTTCCCCACTTCACGTTCAGAGACAAGGTGCACACTGGGTAGAAACTTCTTCCTTTCAGCCTTCACTAGATAAATGCCAGTCAAATATTTTTTTTTCTTTTTCTTTTTTTTTTTTTTTTCTCAAGACAGGGTTTCTCTGTGTAGTTTTGCGCCTTTCCTGGAACTCACTTTGTAGACCAGGCTGGCCTCAAACTCACAGAGATCCGCCTGCCTCTGCCTCCCAAGTGCTGGGATTAAAGGCGTGCGCCACCACTGCCCGGCTTCGGTCAAATGTTTAAAGAACAGGATTTTGAAAGGGCCCAGGTGTTTTGGTTTTGCCACGTATAATTGTCAACTAGACTAAGTTCTACAGTCTGATTTGTGACTAAATTCCTGGTTATGGAATAGAGGTGAGGGTGTGTGTGTGTGTGTGTGTGTGTGTGTGTGTGTGTGTGTGTTGCTCAGCATAGTTCTTGGAATACCATACTATATGAGCTTAATAAAGAAGTGTGGGTGTTGTTACTCTTCTTATTATTCTTACTATAGCCAGAAGGAAGTTTTGAGATGAACTACATGAGCTACCTAATTTCACAGAAAAAAAAATTAGAAAACAGAACAGCATGCATCCCTCCAGTTTTGCAGATGAAGAGCTACAACTGTCCTTATCACCAGGACCCCCACAGTCCCACCAGACAGAGGCCACTCTGCAGTTACAGTTCCCTGCACTCCACCTCAAGACCACGATCAAAGTCCAAGCTGGGTCATCTACAAAACCTCAGATGTCCCCCGCCTGGCCCCTGTGCTGAACAGCCAAACCTGTCTTCCACTTCTACAAATGTTCAAGTGCATTGAGGAATTTGTGAGCAGTGGGTTTATTTTACATTTTTAAATCTTTAAAATGTAAAACTTTCCATTCTCACCCTCAGAATTTATACTTTGGTATATATTTGCTCTGCTTAAATAACATTCGCCACTATTATAATTTTATATTCATTTTTATGACTCTGTAATGTTTATATGAATGTCTTGCTTTCACTGGTGCTCATAGATGCTAGAAGAAGGTATTGGAATCCCCTGGGACTGGAGATGGATGTGAGCCACCATATGGTTGCTAGGAATTGAACCACGTTCTCTGGAAGAGTCCCTGTGCTGTTAACCACGGAGTCATGTTTCCAGTCTCCTTTTTATAACTCTTTGAACCATGCTTATCTTCAACAAAAGCTATACAATTCCTAAATGGCAATTTGTCTCCAACTGCTGCAGCCCCAGTTCCTAGTTGAGTGGGAGTCATGTTGATAACTTAACACAATTTCTAGTGGATGAATAAACAATCAGGCTGGTGAGATGGCTCAGTAAATAAAGGTGCTTACTGCTGCACCCACTGATCTGATTCCTATCCCAAGACTTACAAAGTGGAAGAGAACTGACTCCCACAAGTTGTCCTCTGACCTCCATGCACTCAACTGTGGCACACGTGCCCCATCCCCAATAAATAAATGTAAAAAAAAAAATTACTTGATTAATGAAGTCCTCTAAAAAGCAAACAGCAATTTAGTAGCTGTTGGATGTATAACCTACTGTCCCAGCCCTCTTTCCTAGAATTCCCTAATCAGTTTGTTTATATTCTCTACGGAACTCCACCTGCTGATACTCACTTGGGTCAGGATGGACACATGACCAACCTGAGCCAATCAGATTCTTCTTTCCTAGCGAACTTGGAACTGAACTCCAAAGGCAGGCAATGAGCCTTAGATGTATCTGGATTTGAGGGGATGGTGGACCCTCGTGCCGAGGAGACTTCCTACCACGAGTCAAGAAGCAGAGAAAAAAAAAATCTGCAGTCAGAAGGCAAAACAAAAAGCCTGGTGTAATGGTGCAAGTCTTTAATGCTAACACTTGGGAGGCAGAAACGGGAGGTTCACACAAGCACATGCTCGCGAAAGAAAAAGAGAGGTAAATCAGGCACCCAGTACTAAATAGAGACAAGAAAAGCACTGCTTATATTCTCAACGATTTGCTACTTCCTGATTCTACTCATTCAGGATGTCCAGATGTCTGTGATTCCACGAGAAACTGCTACTATGTGTTGTAAATAGAGCCCCAACCCATCCCCTTTTAGATCACGCGTCAGTGTCTAGTCCTTGCAAATCCGAGTCCTAATGAAGACACGCGCCATGCCTGTTTCAGGAAGAGGAACAGATTGATTGCTCACCTTGGCAGATTGCTTACCGGTGGCAGCCCAGATCTGAGCCAAGGCTTTCTCTGCCTTTATTACCGATTGGGTAAGAAATGAGCCAGCTTTGGGGGGACCTTCTGCTTTATAAAGGGTAAGGCTTGTGCTGAAATCACACTTGACCGGGAGCCCTCAAGTGTCTCAAATCATTTACCCTAAAACGAATAAACCCATGGGTTCAAACAGGACATGAAACAGTGATTTCAAAGATATTACTGAATAGAGAAACGAAAGAAAATGGAAGGGGGCGGGGTCAAAACAGAGCCCCCCCCCCCCTTTTTTTAAATTTGTGGCCTCTGGCTATATTTAAAAAAAAGGAAAAGAGAAAAAGATTGCTTTTGAATTCCCCAACGGATTTGTTTTTCTCTCCCTCACTTTTTACTTGTCATTCAGTAGCCAAGTCAGAGTTTTCTGGCTTCTGGAAAATCCAGGGGAATTTGAAAAAGAAAATCTAGGACTGTTTGTGGTTAAAATAAAAGTATACAGAGTGGTCTTTTGTACAAAGAGGAGGCTGGGAATTCACCTGTGTTAGTTGGGGTTACTGTTGCTATGATGAAACACCATGACCAAAAGCAAATTGGGGAAGAAGGGGTTTATTTGGCTTACATTTCCACATCATAGTCTGTAGTCAGATTTTTCTTTGGACTGCCAGCTTGCTCCCAAATAATGACACAGAGACTTCTTATTAATTATGAAAGCTTGACCTATAGATTAGGCTTGTTCCTGACCAGTTCTTCTAACTTAAATTAACCCATTTATATTAATCTACGTTCTATGACATGGTGTTACCTCTCTTCCATCTTGCACCTCCTGTTTCCTCTCCACATCTCCTGGTGTCTCTTGTGCACCTAGATTCCTCTTCCTCTTCCTTTCTCTCCCCGGAAATCCTGCCTATACCTCCTCCCTAGCTATTGGCTGTTCAGCTCTTTATTACACCAATCACAGCAATATATCTCCATACAGTGTACAAATACCCCACAACAATAGTCCATCACTGAAGGAAGTCAGGGCAGGAACCCAAACAGAGCAGAAACTGAGCTGATACAGAGGCCATGGAAGAGTGCTGCTTATTATTGGCATGCTCCTCGTGGCTTGCTCAGCCTGCTTTCTCATAGAACCTAGGACCATCAGCCCATGAGTGGCCCCACCTACAATGGACTGAGTCCTCCTCTATCAATCACCAATTGAGAAAATGCCTTACAGACAGATCTTAAGGAGGCATTTTCTCCATTGAGGTTCCTTCCCTTCAGATGGCTCTAATCTGTGTCAAGTTGGCATAAAACAGGCCAGCACATCACCTGTTGAGTATGAGATTAGACAAAACCATCCACATCTTCATTTCTGAAGGCCTTAAAATGTGGTGGTCTGGGGACCAGATGTCTGGGCAGGATTAGGGATGCAGCCTAGAGTTGAAGAATAATATTTTCCCTCTCCATGAATCTAATTGTGCCCTTGGCTTCTTTGCTTGTTCAAGCTACCAGATTTCCTTCTGGTATCCTGTGGGCCTGGTCATTTTCTAAGGCTAAAATTCCAAGTGGTTCTATTTTAAAAAACACACAATGACTCTTACCAGTGTGCAGTAGGAGGCTGAGACCCTCCATAGCACTGTCTGGAGAAGCAGGCAGACACCTGCCTGATGAAAATCCTATGTGGGCATCAGGGAGAGGTGGCGTTCACCAGCTAATGGCTTAGCAAAGAGCCACACCGTGTTATTACAATTGCAATTAGCAGTGGGGCTATGTAGACAGGGAGGCTCTGGTGCCCATCCTTCCCCGTCTCCAGCAACCAAGAGAGAAGACATCTTTGAAAGGGAGCCTATACACTGCTGGTGGGATGCAAACTAGTGCAGCTACTCTGGAAGTCAGCATGGAGGTTCCTCAGAAAACTAAAACGAGGCTGTCCCATGTAACTCAGCTACATTATAGTCCTGGCTATTTCCCATACGACTCTAAGTCAACCTTTCAGAGAAGGTCACAGATCCATGTTTACTGTGGCACTTTTCATAATAGCTAACTTATTGAAGCAAGCCATGTGTCTAGTATCAGAGGAACGAGTTAAAAAGCATGTTGTATGTACAGTGGCATCATCCACAGAGAAGACCTATGCTATTTGCAGGAAAATGGATGCAACTGGAAATCTCTTTGTTAAACAAACTGAGCCAGTTTTGAAAGACAAACATTGAGTGCTTTCTCTCATGTGAGATTCCTAGACTTTAATAGATATATAAAATCACATATATATGTTTATATGACATAAAAGGAGAAGTAAAACTGTCTAGGGCAGCAATTCTCTACTTGGGGGTCACAACCCCACAAGGGTCACATATCAGATATCCTGCTTATCAGATATTTATATTACTATTCATAACAGTAGCAAAATTGTAGTTATGAAGTAGCAATGAAAATAATTTTATGGTTGGGGGTCACCACACCATGAGGAACTGTATTAAAGGGTCACATCATTAGGAAGGTTGAGAACCACTAGTCTAGGGGAATAAAGAGGTCTAGGGCTATGGGGGAACACACTCAACATATAATACATATTTATATGAGAATGTCCTTATGTAACACAGGACCATGTACAGTAAATATACACCATGAAAATTTTTAATTAAAAAAATTGTGTTTGCGTATGTGTACCTGTGTGGTGGTTTGAAAGAAAAACCCACAAATGGCCCCCAAAGGGAGTAGCACTATTAGGAGGTGTAGTCTTGTTGGAGTAGGTGTGGCCTTGTTGGAGGAAGTGTGTCACTGTGGAGGTGGGCTTTAAGGTTTCATATATGCTCAAGCCACACTCAGTGTCTCAGACCACTTCCTGTTTCCTGTGGGTCAAGATGTAAGAACTCTCACTTCCTTCTCCAGCACCATGTCTGCCTGCATGCTGCCTTACTTCCTGCCCTGCTGATAATGGACTAAACCTCAGAACTGTAAATGAGCCAACCCAATTAAATGTTTTTCTTTATAAGAGTTGCCATGGTCATGGTGTCTCTTCACAGAAATAATAAATCCTAAGTAAGACAATGTGTCTGTGTGTGTCTCATGTAGCTCAGATTAGCCTTGAACTCTTGATCC
Source organism: Peromyscus nudipes (assembly GCA_902168325.1). Taxonomy (NCBI): domain Eukaryota; kingdom Metazoa; phylum Chordata; class Mammalia; order Rodentia; family Cricetidae; genus Peromyscus; species Peromyscus nudipes. The sequence goes on from CABHPH010127108.1 coordinate 18,127, forward strand.
TCCTGTCCCACCTCCCGAGTGCTAGCATTAAGGACTGCACCACTACACTAGCCAGGTGTGGTGGTACACACCTTTAATCCCATTACTGGGGAGGCTGAGGAAGGTGTATCTCTGCAAATTTGAGATCAGTCTAGTCTACAAGGTGAGTTCTAGGAGTCTTTAAAAAGAAAAAAGAAAGAAAGAAATTAAAAGCTAGCAAATGACTTTCCTGGGAAGTTGACCTCACTTTCTACTCCAAGTGGGGAACGGAGTCATGGGGACATTCTCTGGATGTGCTCCTAAACACAAGTTAATAGGGCCAGTCCTAAAAAAGAACCTGCAAGAAGAGAAGAAACTGAGCAAGAAGTATGAACCTAGTTCCTTTTTCATTCCAGGCCTTGCATGTCCCCACCAGAGGTTAGCCAGGGTCTGAAAGGCAGATGCTGCCCTGGCCAGCTGTTGGAGTTAACAGAGTCAGTATCACTTTGGCCAGGAGGGAGCCCCAGATTTCACTCGAATTTTCACATCTCTAGGTGATGGTCTGTTGAGACCTTATTCTACAGAACAGTTATCCATCATTGAGTATGTCTAGAAGGGGAGTGATGAAAAAGGTCCCCGGGGTGCTTGCTCTAAGGACACAAGGCTGGCTTGTGAGGTGGCATGGGAGCCCAGGTTGGATAAAGCCTGTTTTGAGACCATTCTCCAACTCTTCCACATAGCACTTAGCAGCAGCCACATCTACAACTGTCTACTGTGATCTCAACCATTCAAAAAGACAACCACTGACAGAGTGCCTGGCACACACACAGCCCTGCTTTGGGTGGAGTGCAGGACAGGTGGCAGGTGGCAGAAATGCTTCAGTTGAGGGTAGGGAGGGAATGGGTGGGGTCAAAGTCCATGTTTGTTTGGGTTTTTTGAGACCGAGCTTCTCTGTGTACTCCTGGCTGTCCTGAACTCACTCTTAGACCAGGCTGGCCTTGAACCTGGAGATCCACCTGCCTCTGCCTCCTGAGTGCTGGGATTAAAGGCGTGTGCCACTACCACCTGACTTGTTTGTTTGTAAGAGCTTCGTGGGCTTCTTACCAGATTAGAAGGTCCAGCCTAAGCACAGGAAAGCTAAATAACAGAACAGGATGTAAATGAGGTTCAGTATAGTAAAGGCTGAGTAAGCAGGGTACAATACATGGTTAGAGGCTGGTAGTTTGAATGTAATTGGTTCCCATAATCTCATAGGGAATGGCACTAGTAGGAGGTGTGGCTTTGTTGGAGTGGGTACAGCCTTGTTGGAGGAAGTGTGTCACTGTGGGGGTGGGCTTTGAGGTTTCTTATGCTCAGGATACCGCCTAATGTCTCAGTGGACTTCCTGTTGTCTGCATGATGTATGACTCTGAGCTACTATTCCAGTACCACGTCTGCCTGCACGCCACCATGCTCCCCACCATGATGATCATGGCTGAACCTCTGAACCTATAAGCTGCCACCCCAATCAAATGTTCTCCTTTATAAGAGTTGCTGTGGTCATGGTGTCTCTTCACAGCAATAAAAACTCTAACTTAAAAAACAAAAACAAAAACACCCTAACTAAGACAGAGACCAAGAATGATTAGGAACTACTATAACATTCCTAAGTATGAAGAAGGAATAATACTGTGCCTTTACCTAGGGCTTAATTTTCTACGCTTTCCTGTAGGTCGTCTTTTTTAGGTAGCCTGAAGAGCCTGGGGGTGGGGGTTGCGGGGGGAGGTGGAATGGGCCTTGCATGGAGGACCATGCAGCATGCACAGTCCCTGTTATCCGGCAATTTCTGGTGCTTGTAGAAGTGGATTATTGGCAGTAAAGGACTCTATAGGTGTTAGGACATGTGCTAAGTGTGCTCTGTGGATGAATTCCTTGTGTCTGTGAATAGGCACCTGGGGAGAGGGACCCAGTTGGTCTAGGACTAGCTAGATCTTAGCATTAGGGAACTTGCTTAGTTTCTCTTGGCCTCAGTTTGCCTCTCTAAAATTAGATGAATGATCTCTTCCAGTTAGAAAATTCTTTCTTTCTAAGCATTAAAACCAAATCATACAAATTTCTGTTTTTGAAAAATCAAATTTTGAGGTATCAGTTTGCATCTTTATTTTGGGCACTCTTCCCATTTTTTTTTAATCCTCAACTTTTTCTTTTTTCATTTTTATGTCTGTAATTTCTCATTTGAGCTCACATAGTATTCTTGGGTTGGACTCACCTACAGGGTTTATAGGTGGAGGTGACTGCTGGTGACCATGTCAGAGGGAAAGCAGGTGGCAATTGAAGTTCAAGGTGTCAGTCCACCAAGAGGCAACCCCAGTGGGTGACTCTCGGTTAGGCAACCCCCCACCCCCCCCACCCCCCGCCGACCACAGACTCTGGAATGTCTTTTGTTTCTGCTGTGCCTTTACATGTTTGCTGCTGCTATCGCCTGCCAACGAAAGAGTTGGCTATGAAAAAAATGCTTTCTGCTTGCTCATGTTCTGTTAATATGTAACAAGGTACTTAGATATAAATGTATATGGGTTATTAGGGTGACTTTGTTTTTACTCATGTAAAGGAGATAAAAAAAAAACCTGTTTTTATCCATACTCTGTAGGAATTTAGCAGAATCACTGTGTGAGGTAGATCTTAGAATGAACAGCTGTTTTTTAGAAGTACTTTGACCTTGAAGAATTCTTTGTGGAAGACAGTTTTGCTGAAGGGGCTTTGCAGCCATCCCATGACTTTGGTCACAAGACGCCTCAGGCACACCTGAGGCTCTTGTATTATTGTGGATTGCACACGATACATAATGAAGGACTAGAGTCATGGAGGCATGTGATGCTCTCCTTCAGTAAGACATGTAAATTAAGATAGGGACCTTGGTATGAGGAAATTCTTTGTGTAACAATCAATAAATATGCCTTTGTATGGATGCTCTGGGTCCAGTCCAGTTCAGTCCATCCCAAGAGGCTGGACCTTCCTGCTGTCACATGGGCCTTAAAATTTTATCTTGGAGTGACTTTTTTCTTCAACTGACAATGAAAGAACACAGAAAAAACATGAAAGAATAGAGAATAAAAAGGGAAACCATCAAGAGTGTGAGCATCTTTTTCCCCTAACCCCCCTCAGATAGAAAAGTCTAGTACGTACTGAGTGTGGATTTCCCTTGGAGCCCTGTGCTGGTCCCCCAGGCAGCGACACGTGACAAAATTGGGGTTTATCTCACCTCCAGCACTATCTTTGAACTGACATTTCCAACCCAGACAAAACCTGTGTACCTACCATGCATCAGACACAGGCCCTGTCTACAAGTCAATTTCTGCTGAATTCTATTATGTTAGAGGGAGTGTCAGTTATACAGGAGGCACGCAGTAAATCCCCGAGGTCAGCAGAAAGGAATTCTGGGAACACTAGTGGAAAGAAGTAGGAAGTGCAGCCTGCCCCACTTCACACTTAAAGATCCTTTCTCCCGCAGCCTCTGCCATCTTGACATCCTTGTGTTGGGAATGAGAGGTGATGTTCAGTTTTTTTCTAATTGAGATAATTCAGAAACAAAAGGAGGAATGGAGTGCATGTCTAAGTCGTACCTAAAGACCCCAATTTGAGAGATGTCAGGTTGTCTGGAGTCTCTTAGGCAGGCAAAGGCTGTCAACAGGCAGGTAAGCACTAAGTTGCTAGGACAGTGGCAGCATTGAGCCATCTCTCCCAAGCCTTCTTGTGGTTGGTATTCTGTTCAATGCAGTTGGGGCCCAGGAGCAGCAGTCTGGGTGGGAACAAATTGGTACAGTTTTGGCTGGACTAACTGCTCTGGTTCTCAAGGGGGGCCACAGCAACTGAGCCTGCTCCTCCATTTTCCCTACCATAGCCAAACACCTTCCCTCACCAGAGGTTTATCAGGATTAATTAGCACATCTAGAAGCTTGGCCAGCCACAGAGGAAGACTGGTGAGCTTCTGTGGAGCAGCTCATCCTGAAGCACAGGCTGCCTTGACACAGTATCAAAGCGGACTTGGGGCGGGGCTGACATCCTCCCACCTTCCATGGCTCATGGCTGAGCATATACTCTGGGTGAAGCTTTGAAGAACAACCCTTGTTCAGGAGGACAGACTCAGCTCTATGACATTCCCCACTAACCAAACACCCTGTCGAGGGAGCGCCTTCTTCTAGCCTTCCACCAGCACCAACAAGGATTTTTCACCACTGTCTCTGAGCTAGAGAAGGCTGTGCCTGGTGTCAAGACTCCTGCACTCATCTGTTTTGTGAGTGTATGTATGTGTATGTGTCCATGTTCATGCCTGTTGCATGTGTGTGCAATACACTCATAGGCCAGAGGAAGATGGCTGATATCCACTCTCCGCCTTATTCACTTGAGACAGGATCTCTCACCGAACCTGGAACTTACTGTTTCTGTGACTAGGCTGGCTGGCCAGCAAGCCCCTGCAATCTGTCCCATATAGTGCTAGGGTCACAGGCTCGTGCCCACACCTGGCTTTTACATTAGTACTGGGGCTCTGAACTCTGGTAGTCATATTTGCTCAGCCAGTACTCTTTTACAATTAAAAAGAAAAAAAAGTTAAAGTTTTGTTTAAGTGTTTTGCCTGCATGTATGTATGTGCACCACGTTGCCTGCTGGGGGAGGTCAGAAGAGGGCGTCTGATCCCCTGGAACTGGAGTTATAGATGGTTGTGAGCCATTGAGTGGATGCTGGGAACAGAACCCAGGTCCTCCGTAAATTCAACAAGTGCTCTTACCCCATGAATAACCTTCCCAGCTCCATCCTGAATCTGTCTTCAGTTCTTTCATGTGCAGTGATTTTGTATCTTTATGTCCCTCCTCAGCCTGGATTATGCTGGGTACTTTGTGCCAAGCAAATGCAGAAGGAAGTCTCAGAATGGCCCCGGGAGCTTCTGACAAGGCAAATTTTAAAGTCACAAAATCCTTCGCCCTCATTTTGGATGCCTCCCATTGGTTCCCAGGCACAAAACATTACTGTATTGTGAAACAATTGGATTTGTTATGAAAACACCTACTCCTTTAAATATTTGAAAGTAGAATGGAAAAAAAAAAAGATGAAATCGAAGGGGGGGGGGCTTATGTTGAATTAAGTAAAATTGTGCTCAAAGACCAGAGATGGGCAAGCGACTCGGAAAGCAGGCTTTCCGGTACAGAGGGAGGGATAGTGAGGAAGCCAGAGCCTGGAACTAATGAAGATCTGGCCCCCAACACAGTGGATTTTTCCCACCATTGTGTGCTCCCTTCCTCGTCGCCAGCCCTGGGAGAGTCCCAGGGGAGCCCAGACTTAAGGCTAAAGTGGTGTTTGTAACCTTGTCATTGGGAAATGATGTCGCAGGTTAGTTACACAGGCCCTGATCGATGATGGAGGCAGCAGCCGATCAATAGATCCCATTTCCGGGGAGAATTCACCCGTGGTGACCTGCAGGGGGGCAGGTGGTTCATCAAAGGAAGGCTGGTTTGAAAGATTTAATGCGGGTTCTTCCCGGTCTCCTCTTGGAGCTGTGGGCTGTAGCAGGCCGGTAATAAACTACTTTTCCTTCAAGAGATCTGGGGAGATGGCAGTGGTACAAGGGACAGAAAGGTGACCACAGATCCTCTGGGAGACGGAAAGTCAGAGTGGGGGCGCACTGGGCTCACTTGCCCTGAGCCTCCTCCCTCCAAAGCTACCTTGAGCTTGGGTGCTGAGCAGAGTAGCCCTTCCAGGCCTCGCAGGGCTGCAGCCCCTCGCCGTCCGCCCGAGCCCCTCCCCCGGCCCGGAGCCCCTCCCCGCGCTTCCCCTTGCCGCGCTCCCCTCCCTTCCCCTCCCTCCCCTTCCCTGCCCGCCCCGCCTCCGCCTCCTGCGCCCACAGCGTCCGCCAGCGCCGAGCC
>CABHPH010127110.1:0-26807 GCA_902168325.1 Peromyscus nudipes
AAAAAAAAGAAAGTATTTTAAACTCTTTCATCAGCTTGATATGGTACAAATTCTTATCCTAATAGTGAAATGTTTCACTAAAGCTTGCCCAGTGACTGGGCAAAACCAAACTTGTTATAAGCCACAGTCATCCTAGGGTCCCCCCTGCTATACAGCCTCCCTGGTTCTGTGGGTTGCAGTCTGATTGTTCTTTACTTTATATCTAGAATCCACCTATGAGTGAGTACATACCATGTTTGTCCTTCTGAGTCTGGGTTACCTCACTCAGGATGATATTTTCTAGTTCCATCCATTTGCCTGCAAATTTCATGATGTCATTGTTTTTCTCTGCTGAGTGTATATGTACCACATTTTATTTATCCATTCTGCAGTTGAGGGGCATCTAGGTTGTTTCCAGGTTCTGGTTATTATGAATAATGCTGCTATGAACATAGTTGAGCATGTGTCCTTGTGGTATGATTGAGCATTCCTTGGGTATATGCCCAAGAGTGCTATGGCTGGGTCTTGAGGTAGATTGAGGGTCAAGTAAACTCTTCCAAAGTCAGTGTTATAGGCCTTTGGGTGTCTTTCATACCCTCCCTCCTGAGCACAGGCAGAATTGGAGACCTTCTCCCAACCCATGGCAGTCCCCAGCAGTCTACACAGTGGATTTCAGGAGAATGTGGCATTAATTGCTAAGCAAACATTGCTGTTAGAACCGTATGAATGTCCAGAAACATCTACAACAGTGCACATTGCTGGCTCTTTCCATCTTTCCTGTCTCTACATGCAGCCCCAAAAACTTCAGAAGTACTTATGAAAATGTTTCAAATCCTGATATAATTCAAGACTGGAAACAAAGATAGAAATATTATCATAATGAGAATATTAATACATCCAAAGAACAACTCAAAGGCCATCTGGAAGCTACATCCTTGAATACTCCAATAATTATAGCTACTATGACTGCATCATGCTTGTACCTTCAAATGTCCTTTCATGGAATTACCACACTTTGTGGCTACTGTTTCAATGGGGTTAGAGCAGAAACAAAAGCAAAATTCCAAACCTTTAGGGGAAAAAAGGAAGAAGGAACTAAAATGGGGACATGAAGATATTTCTCTACCCATTGAGGTAGGTTAGCTTGAGGTGAGGGAATGAGATACCTAAAATAGAAGATTTGTCCTTAGAGTCCCCAGAAAACTTTGAGAAGCCACAGGCCAGTAAAAACTAAATGGTTCAGAGCACCAGCCTTTATGCTGCTGAAAATAATCTGTCCTTGGTGCACTCTTACAACCACAGCTACCCTTTGTTATGAAAGGCTACTTACACACAATGTTTATCAGGAGCAGACTGGATACCAGACACCGATCTGAGATTGAAAAGTAACCCTACAGCTCCCCATGATTGGTTACCCAAAGGTATTGATTGTAAGATGAGAACTCGGGTATCTCTGTCCCTAGTGTGATAATGCTCATGGTAGCTCCTCATTTCTGCCATATCTTTTATTTACAAAATAGCTTGAAACCAAATGGAATCTTTATTCCCATCACCATAAGACATGAGTTCTTTGCTTTCATTTGCAGGAAAAGGAAATTTCCTTTAAATCTCACAGGGAAAGGAAAATGGAAACCCAGCAGGGAGAAGGGGTTTTCTGAGCCAAGACTGCAGCTTAGATTAAGACATAGTCACTCACCACACGATCATTTGTTGACCAATACTCTCTTTACCTAGTGTTCCCAAAAGCTTTCTTCAGTGAAAGGGGGGCATCATCTCGTCCACTCTTGATCCCTGATCCAAGGCACCCAAGGCCAGGCTGGAAGGAGGTTGCAGAGAAGGCTAAATACCACCTCCACCTATTTTGTTCTATAGTTAGGGTCCTGTAAGGACAGACAGTAACATGAATAAAGCAAACAATTTCACTAACACAAGCAGCTCACTAGCACATCAGGTTAAAAAACAAAAAAACTCCAGTGGAAAATAACTGAAAGCAGTAGGTTAGAACTCTGGCATATTGAGCAAGGAGTAATGGATAGATGGGGAAATGAGAAGATAAAGCATTATTGGCTCCCAAGGGTGAGAAAGTGGAGAAGATAAATCAATAGGAGGAAGCTGACTGGGTGAGGTTTTGTGTGGTGATGTATTGTGTACCCTAATAAACTTGCCTGAGGATCAGAGGACAGAGCCAGCCACTAGATTAGACATAGAGGTCAGGCAGTGGTGGCACACACCTTTAACCCTAGCACTGGGGAGGCAGAAATCTGTCTGGATCTCTCTGAGTTCAAGGCTACACTGGGCTACATGAGATTGATCCAGTATAGGAGAGATCTCATGCCTTTGCTTGGGAAGTACATATGCCTTTAATCCCAGGAAGTGATATGGCAGGGCAGAGAAAGGTATATAAGGTGTGAGGAAACAGGAACTCTCTCTCTTTAGGCTGAGGATTTCATAGAGGTAAGAACTAGTGGCTGGCTGCTCTGCTTCTCTGATCTTCAGGCGAGTTTATTAGGATACACAATGTATCACCACAGTTTTGTGTTTTCAGGTGCCTCTGGTAGGAGTCTAGAGTTGTAGGAGCTAAGATGATGGCTCAGTCAATAAATTACTCACCATACAGGCATGTGGACCTGAGTCAGTCCCCAACAGCCACGTAAAAAGCCTGACGGTAGTGTACGCATGTAATGTACCACTAGAGAGCAAGAGACAAGTAGATCCCTGGAGGTCTCTGCATAACCTAATTGGCATGCACCCAGTTCCCATAAGAGAACTTGCTGTGTAAAAAAAAAAAAAAAAAAGTATATGGTGGTGGAGGTTGGACTTTGGTCTACACACACACACACACACATATACACACACACACACACACTGAATAAATAAAAATAGGAATTTTAAAAGACTCTAACGTGATCTGGTAAGGAGTTTTCACTAAACAGACATGTCAGAGAACAGGGTAAGGTTCTCCTCAGTCCCTTCTTATCTGCTGTGAACTCAAAATGGAGAAAAGAAGCTTGTGTGGATTAAAATACTGGGGGTTTTTCCAGAGTTTCTGTAGCTTCTCTGCCCCAGGGTTCCTGTGATTTCTGCCAAAGCAGAGGTTTCTGAAAATATCCACCTTAGTTAGAGCATAAGCTCTCACGTTCTTCATCCATAAAGCATCTATCCCTGTACTCTGTAGAGAATGTTTCTTCTCCTAATCACAAATGAGAAACCATCAGATGCCAGGATGTCTCTGGGACAAACTGCCTGTGTTTATATGGAAAATATCCTTAAATCATGAGATGGAATCTCTTACATTTAAAAAAAATCCTTGTCATTAACACACCCGTGACCCCTACAACAAACCAATTTAAAAAAAATGCTCATTTTTTCTGCCCCAGACACCCTTAGTATCCCAAAGCCAATCCTCTCTCCTTTTCCAAGGTCCTCTTCTTTCCAGTTAAAACTTTTGACCAGAAAGTTCTTACTCAGCCTGTTTCCACAGAGGCACCCTTTCTTACATCAGGGATCATCTGGAATCACCGCCACATGGGTACTTTGAGAGCAATACAGCCTTTCTCCACCCTTGGTAAGCTTAACTGGGGGAGGCTTCTAAGTTTATTGTCTCACACAAGAAAAATAAGGAAAAAAACAAGGACTGAGCAGAGAAATTGTAGATCTGCAAGGGAAACATGAGGAACAATCTCGGAGTGTAAGCGAGGCGCCAAGGAGGAAGAGCGCCTGCTGCTCTATCCAGTGCTCTTTTTGGGTTAAAGAACTGGAGTTGAATGAGGAGTGATGTCATTTTTTTGGGGACTGGTCACTTTTGAGGACTGAACCATTGAGGATTCCACCTGCCTGATGCACACTCCCTCACCTGGGCTGAAGAGGTAATCCAAGCAAGGGAGTAGTCATGTGTGACTGCCTCCGGATCCATCCTGGGCCCCATCCTTACTGTCTAATGAGCCCTAAAGTCCTGTCTCAGCTGCAGGACTGGCTCACAGCTTAGATAACAAGATGACCCAGCATTCCTGTGAAGGACGAAATGATGGAAAAATGAGGAGAGCCTTAATTAGGAAAAGGAAGGGAGAGCAATTCAGAAGGAGAGGGAGGGAGGAGGATAAAACAGCATTAAGGATGTTTAAAAAAGCTACAAGGAATCCTATTATTTTTTATTTGCCTAAAACTACATATAACACACATAAGGGTATGTATATACATATGCATTATGATAGAGTCTTCCTTCACATCTCTTGACCTTAAGTTGTAATGAGTAGTACTTCTTTTACCCCCAAAGAGAATATTGACTAAATATTTGGAAAATATATTCTGTAATTAGAGAGACACTAATTCCTCTGGGAATATACCATCAGAGATTCAAATTCTAAAAAGTCATTAAAGAAAATGGAAGGTCATTTATTATAACAAAGAAAAATGCAAAATGTTCTGCTTCATGCACTTAACAAATATTTATGGGGCTGAATATTTAACCTTAGGGTCAAATATATCCCTGTCCTTTCTATGAGCTCAGCAAAATTTGTTCTAGCTCTTAAATCCTAACCCATAAAAGGCACTTGATAGGGCAGTGTGTGTTACTCCTTTCTTGGAGCCTCTCTGACATCTGTGTCTAGCATTGTCTCAATTTGTTGTTCCTGACTACTCAGAGTTCCAGTCTTGAGAGCTTGTTTTTCCTTCTCGGGCTTTGAATTCTCCCTGATCTCTGATGTTACTATCTTGTTCCACCTTAATATGTTTGGACACCTAAGGTGACCATGGATGGGCCTTGTCTTCTGTGTTCACAATCCTGAATAACCCTCTCTTTGAGTACTTGTTGAGATTACCAATTCATTTCCAAGAAAAATATGGCAGAGATTATGGGACAGAAATTGGGAAATTGTAAACACTAGCTTCCATCTGGATGCCTTTTCTTTCTCCTGTTTGCTCTTTCTTGGAGAAACCAGCAGACTATTTGGAGACCCACACAGCAGGGGATTAAGGAATTAAAGATGTCTAGATTGCAGTGTTTGGGGGAAGAGTAAGACAGAGATGCTCAGCTAAGCTGCACACAGACTCTCTATTCACAGAATCGATGAGATAATTAATAGTTGGTGTTTTAAGGCATTAAGTTTTGAGATAACTTTATGCAGAGCAGATAACTAACACTTTTGAGTCTTGTCCAGTCTCACACTATACACAGGCTGCTCATGCACCCTAGCCCTAGCACGAGGGCAGCCTTCAACACAGGCTGGCAAACCTTGGCAGGCAACTCTGCCACTACCCTGCACTTCACAAAGACTGAAGACAGCCAAGGGAATGTCTGCTGCCCAGCCCACTGGTGGCCATACTTTGTTTCTTGTCGTCTCAAGAGTCTGATACCAGGTCCTGGGCCCAGCTGAGTCTTTGGAGATAGCAGAAACAATTAACAAGTACCTAGACTGACTTCTTCATATTTCATTCTTTGGAAGAGGTGGATCTTAAATCCACCTTCTCTGTTCTTCCTAGCATGCCTAGTCAGCTAGACAACTGCCTCAAGTTCAATCCAGAGTTTCATATTCAATTCTCACATTCCTAATGCTTTTTTTCTCTTCTTCTTTTCTCTGTGTGTATGGATCTTGTGTGTGTGTGTGTGTGTGTGTGTGTACACATACATGCATATGTTAGCCAGAGGACAAAGTAGAGTTCAACTCCTCTGACACTACTTTTTTATTGTTTGTTTTCTGAGACAGGGTTGTTCACTGGGCTGGAGCTCACCAGTTAGGCTAAGCTGGCTGAATAGTAAGTCCCAGGCATATGCCTGTCTTTACCTCCCCAGTGCTAGGATTACAAATATGTACCTCCTAGCCGGGTGGTGGTGGCACATGCCTTTAATCCCAGCACTCAGGAAGGAGAGACAGGATCTCTGTGAGTTCAAGGACAGCCTGGTCTACAGAGCGAGTTCCAGGACAGCCAGGGCTGTTACACAAAGAAACCCTTTCTCAAAAAAGAAAAAAAAAACTATGTACCACCTTGCCAGAGTTTTTCATGTGGGTTCTAGGGATCAAACTCAGGTCCCTGTGCTTGCAAGGCAAGGGTTCTAGTGGCTAAGCCATCTCTCTAAATATTTTAATGCTTTTTTCATGAAAGTAAAAAAAACCAAAGATGTAAACACTTACACATTTCTATGACCATGTGAGAAATACAAAACCATGCACATTCAAAGATCTCATTGTTACCATCCAAGGGTTAATATTTAAGGGCCTACAAGACAAGACAGAAACAGTGAGCTTGAAGGAACACCAGAAGGTGCGGGTGTTACACAGCATTGAACTCCGATGTTGGCGGTTTCATACCAAAAGCCAGACTGACTTCAATGGTGAATGCTGCACTTTGCCTTCCTGTGAGAACAATTCTCCAACACTGAGTGGTTTTGCATCCATTAATGCTTCCGGCTGTGTTATGGGAATTCGATCCATTCAGCCAGTGGCTTTGGGGGAACAGGCCCTATGGCGTGGTCTCATCTGCCCGCTAGATCACCTAAGCGCTGAGGAGGAAGGGCTGTGCACTCTTGGTGGTCTGAGCAGGATCAATCGAAAAGACCAGCTTGCGGTTTGTCCCCATCGCCCTTGGGCAGAAGGGCAGCTGGATCAGCAGGGGTGTTTGCTTGTTCTGTATTTGTGAGTGTGATCCCCATTTCATTCCTTAATAAGTAAATCTTCTTCCCAGACATCGTGGATTTCTGGCATTAATGTTGAAAAGCCTGACTATGACAGAGCAATGCTGAAATCTTATCACACCCTGAACTCAGGCTTTCAGTCAGAGATTTGAAAACAGAGAATATTCTTCATGAGAACACAGGGCGTGGCTTTGTACTCTCTTCAGGAAGAGGCTCAATACTCAAGGGAGAGGGAGAGCTCCTTTTAGGAAAGGACGTGCCCTTTGCCAGCTGAAAATAAACAGTGTAAGCACACAGGTCGTATGTCCATAGGTGAGGCCAAGCTTCGAGCCATTGAGAGGGGAAAGGTAATGGCTGTGAAATGATCTAAGCAGACATCTTCTATCTTCTACACCATATGCCCCTGTGGTGACTCAGGCAACCCTGTCCCCAACAGGTGACTATCCTGTGGTCTTTCCAGATGCAGTTACAACATGCTTGTGTTTTAGGACAACACAAAGGTGACATGGTCAGCCACATATCACTTACCCTTTCCTTCTGGAGCTAGTGCCCAGAGGGCAAAGCAAAACTGAAGCTGGGCCAATCTGATGGGGGCATTTTCTCAACCAAGGTTCCCTTTTCTCAGATGACGCTAGTGTGTGTCAAGTTAGCAACAACAATGAGCAGATACACTGCTCAACCAAGGCATGCTCGGAGGCCATTTATTTCCTGTGTTTTTGCTTTTTGCCTGCAAATCTGTATTCATCTGTTTCCCAGACACACGGAACTACTAGAATATATATAAGAAGGGATGTATCAGATTGGCTTCCTTCAGAAGCTATATGATTTTATATGGCTGCCTGAAGGCTGAGGAGTCAGGGAAATTGTCAGCTGCCAGTTAAAGAGTCAGGAAGCTTCAGATAAGAAGGACCAATGACGTAGCTGCAGTCGAAGGCTTGTGGCCTAGAAGTCCCAAAGAAAGTCACTGGGACAAGAGCCTGGCCTGAGCTGAGGAATCCCGAAGTGGCAACAGCAGAGAGCACATGGAGTGGGTGCACACATGAGCTCCCCCATTCTGTGTTCTGTTGCATCTGGAACCCTCACCGATTGAACAGTGCCACCCATGTACAAGCTGCACCTTTCAATTCAGTTCACTGACCCACCCTAATCCTCCCTGAAACTTGCTCACAGACACATCACAAGTGTTCATCGCCAATTTTCTATGTATCGCTCAATCTAGTCAGGCTGAAAAAACAAGATTAACTGACATACTTCTGTTATATGAATGCTAAAATGGTCTTATAATTAAAAAACCCGGAGCCAGATATTGGGATAAATGCTGAAAGATCAGAGAGACAAACCCTCCATGAATCCTCTGACTGAAGCCCTCTGAGTCCTCAGCTGAAAGCTCTCCAGCCAAAAAGCTGTCCCCTCACACCTTATGTACCTTTCTCTGCCTCAACATCACTTCCTTCCTAGTGCTGGGATTAATGGCATGTGTGCTTTCCAAATACTGGGATTAAAGATGTGAGATCTCAAGTGCTGGCATTAAAGGCCTGTGACTCCCAAGTATTGGGATTAAAGGTGTGTGCCACCACTGCCTGGCTCTGTTTCTCTCCTAGACTGAATCAACCTCATGTAGTCCAGGGTGGCTTTGAACTCACAGAGATCCACATGGATCTCTGCCTCACAAGCACTAGGATTAAAGGCGTGTGCCACCACCAGCTGACATCTATGTTTAATCTAGTGGCTTGTTCTGTTCTCTGATCTTCAGGCAAATTTTATTAGGGTACACTATAACACCACATTTCCCCTTTTTTGTCTAAAATAATAAAAGAAGGTTATAACTAATATAAGAAAAACTATACACAATAAGTACAATAACTATATGTAATATATACAGTCAAGAATTACATTAACAATGTCCAGTCCATAAATATTTGACAAATTCAGAAAAAATATTCCATTATCTATCCTATTTTGGTGAGTCCAAAATGTTGTACCTAATTCACATTCTATCCTAACTTGTATTACCAGCCCAAAACTATCATTTTATATCTTTCAAACTTATACACTTTACACCTCTTTAGTGAATTTCTGTTCTGAATTTGTTAACAAGGAAAACTATGGTGATATTTTATTTGTTCTGAAATGTGATTTTATTTGTATGTTAATAAATAAAGTTGCCTGGGGATCAGAGCTAATAGCAAACCATAGCAGAAGCCAGGTGGTGGTGGCGGCAGCGGTGGCAGCGCACGCCTTTAATCCAATCACATGGCAGGCAGATCTCTGTGTGTTCAAGGACACAGCCAGCTTGGAGACACACGCCTTTAATCTCAATACCAACCATAGAGACCTGAAGGTCTGTAGAGACAGGCAGTGATGAGGAGGTCATGTGGTTGGGTTTACAACCAATGAGAAGGTAGAACAGAAAGTCAATAAAAAGACAGACACACAGAAGTAGGTCTCTTTCTCAGGGGAAGGACAGCAGCAGCGGCAGCGGGTGGTAAGAAGGCAGTCTTGATCTCAGCTCTTAGCTACTGCTCTGACCTCTTGGACTTTTAACTCTGCATTTGGCTCTGTGTTTCTTATTTAATAAGACCATTATATCTACAGAAAATTATAACTATCTAATCTTCAACTCCTTCAGAGACCCAAGAAGGAAATGTTAACTGAGTAAGCAGGAAGTGCAAACAAGCAACTTCCAAAATGTGTGAGAAATGATAGAAACAGCTGGTTACCTGGACAGTCACCCAAGGTTCCTCTACAACATTGGGGCGCCCATCTTCAGCCTACAGGCCTAGAATATCTGACAGACTCATCTGTGAAGCAGGATTTTCTGAAGGGCCTTCCTACTTTGTCTTGGCAAAGTTCGGCAGTCCTTTTTTTTTCTTTTTTTTGGGGGGGGTTTTCGAGACAGGGTTTCTCTGTGTAGTTTTGGTGCCTGTCCTTGATCTCACTCTGTAGACCAGGCTAGCCTTTAACTTGCAGAGATCCACCTGGCTCTGCCTCCTGAATGCTGAGATTAAAGGCGTGCGCCACTGCCACCTGGCTGGCAGTCCTTTCATTTATGTCCTGCTTTTCCACTTTGGACAGCATACTGTCAGCAGTCAAGGCAAGGACACTTTCTTGCCCAGTGGGTAACTTTTGCCACAAAGAAAGTAAACTCTATAAGGAATTTCTTCGACGCATATCATCTTCTCTGAAGTAGATTGGTGCTGCCAGGATCAGACATGTCTCATTGTTGCTGTGGATGACTGATTGATAAATAAAACACTGATTGGCCAGTAGCCAGGCAGGAAGTATAGGTGGGACTAGCAGAGAGGAGAACTGAGAGAACAGGAAGGCAGGGAGGAGGAGATGCCAGCCTGCTGTCCAGGGAGCATCATATAAAGGCAGCAGGTAAAGCCATGGAACAAGTGGCGACACATAGATTAACAGGAATGGGCTGAATATAAAAGTAAGAGCTAGACAATGGTAGGCCTGAGCTAATGGCCGAGCAGTTTAAATAATATAAGCGTCTGTATGTTTATTTTATAAGTGGGCTACGGGACTGCTGGGGCTTGGCGGGACCTGGAGAGAAAAACTCTAGCTACACATTGTCATAAAAGAAAGAAAGAAAGAAAGAAAGAAAGAAAGAAAGAAAGAAAGAAAGAAAGAAAGAAAGAAAGAAAAGAAAGAAAGAGAGAGAGAAAGAAAGATCTCTGTTATTAAAATATCTTAAATGCCATATTCTGTAGATCTCTGAAGTGTTTAAAGATGACCTGTCTATCTAAAATATATTTCTGTTTGACCTTGAAAACATACCTGATATGACTACAAGTCCAATTGTAATAGGTGACTAACTACTAACTTGCATTTCTTTATATCCTAATTAGTTGGCAATAACTTTCAAGGACTAGAAAATTGTATTACCTTGTTAAATGAGCTGCATAGGTACAATACCTTGAACAAGATTAGAAATGTGTGTTCAGTATGTTCCAACAAAAATAATCTCAAATTTGTATCAATATAAAAAATTTGTACACAATATACAAAAAATATTTAAAACCAGTAGTTGCTTTTTTAAAGTAGATTAAAAAATCTACCTTTTTATCTTACATCTATGATCCTGTTTTTTTCTTTTCAGAGTAGATATAGTAATCTACCCTTTTATCCTATCATATCTGTATCTTTCTTCAGAGTAGATTCAATAATCTACCTTTCTATCTTATCATATCCATAGTCTCTTTTTTCTTTTCAGAGTAGATTCAATACTCTATCCTTTTATCCTATCATTTCTATATAATACATTTCTTTATCATATCCCCTTCCTTCTTTTAGAAAGAGATTGACTATGACAAATAATAATTTTTAACCAACCCCAAACAAAGACAAACATTCATAATCCATTTTTGGGGAATGTGGGCATAGTTTTCTAGGCTGCTTTCTGCTGATTGGGGCACTAATAGTATTATGGGGACATAAAGAAAATTTAGGATTATGGTCAAGTCCTGACTGGAGTCGTCTGTGAGGCTGTGTCATCTCAGCTAGCCATCTCAATATTGTCCTGAGCAGTTTGTAGTCCAAAGCTGATATTTGGGTGGTGTTTGTCAGCTTGGTGGTATTATCATAGTCCATATGGCGTCATCATGTGGGATCCCATCACCTTCTTAGAGACTTCAAAAGTCGCTATTGGGTGTGGTCATGGTGCACTGCAGAAAATCTTTTTCGTGGGACATTTTTTCTGGATGATTTGTCCTTTTTCTTCAGATGTTTCATTTGTCCAGTGTTCTTCAGAATCCTTAACCTTCATTCTCCCAAAAGACAAAAACGAAACCCTTCCCCAACCCTAACTTTGGGGAGGTTCTTTTTTGGCAAGTTATATCTGATCAAATGAAAAACTTTTGTTAGTCATATAAGTTAATTTAAATTGAATGGTCACACTGGTTGATGAACTATCACCTCTTGTAATTAAGAGATCTCTCTTGTTCAAACTGAATCTTTATAATATTTGCTTTATGATTCCTCCTGAATTTTTGTTTTCTCTTCTATAGCTGTTCTATCATCCAGAGCAGTATTGTTTTGCACACTAGGCATTAGATTCTTTAATTGCTCTGAGAAAGAGTTTCTTCCATGATGACAGGAAAGGAATTGAACAGAATTTGACATGGGGGCCTGTGAGAGACCCCTCAGGGAATTTCCCAATGGCAAAGGCAAAGGATTACCTTGTCTGTCCCTTGTTGATCTACATTCATTAGTCCAATGTCTGCCTTTGCCACACCTTCTGCATAATCCAGAAGTTCTCTCAACATGCATTCTGACATTCTCATGGGCACATCCTAACTGACCCCAAAACCTGTCCCAGATCCTTTATTTGTTCCATTTAAAATTAAATGAGTCATGGCTGGGAAGGTAGCTTGATGATAGAATGCCAATGGTCCTAGATTCACTCCCCTGCACTAGAACAATAATTAAACTTTTAGCTAATTAATTAATTAACTGTGGCCTTAGCATAGCTGGTGACACTAAAATGTCCATAATCAGATTCCACTTCTCGTGTACATCAGGCACTGTGAAGCATAAGAATCACTGGCTTCAATTCCCAGTCACCCAATCATGTTATAATTTTTATTTAATTAACATCTAAATAGTCTTTTGAGACAGGAAGCAGCTGGTGTCTCAGACAGTAGATAAAATATCCTTAGTCTTTTTTTTTAAATCAGCATTTGTATATACCTTCACATTAACTCAGAAGACATGTATATTATCCCAAGGGCTATGCCACAGCTTTACCATTCAGAAGCCCTGTCACACTTATTCAAATCAGATGCAACACCAGCTCCAAACTGGTTACTGCAATTCCCAACCAGAATCAATCAAATGTAGTCCTCATATCTAAAGGAGACAATGCTATGACTCTCTAGAAAAACAAAATGGCACAGCACATCCACTGAACATTAGGAAGGCACCATGCCTCAGGGGTTAGAGCCAAGTATCCAAAAATCAGACAAAGAGTGGGTGGAGTTATAGCTCTACTACATCATTATGGTATGAACATGGGCTAAATCTTGAAACCAGGTCCAGCCCTACTTGAGCTCCTGCTCTGCTCGAGTTTCTACCTTGGCTTCCCCAATGATGGACTGTGATTGGGATGTGTAAGCCAAATAAACCCTTTCATCTCCAAGCTGCTTTTGGTCCTGATGTTTATCGCAGTAATAGAAAACAAACTAGGACAATGCATGACTCAGCCTTCATGTTATTATAAGCCTTTGACCTTGATAGAGCATGGGTTTAAACAGCAAAGACACAAGAAAACACTTTCTCTGGATGCTGTAAGTGTCAATTTAGTAGTTCATGAGTTGTTCAACATCACAAGAGCACTGGGCATCAAGGACTGAAGAAATCTTGATTGCCTTATCTGTTTCCAATGACAGACTCAAGTAAAATATTATCATTTCACATGTAGATTAACTTGATGGGACCAGAAACTGTTTACAGTTCTTCCAAGAGGTGTTAAAGACAGAAGCTCAGCTCTTTAAATACAAATCCAGTTAGGTGTAGCAGACACGTGTTCTTCAATCATGGCTCAAGGTTTAATTGATAAAATCAGATTTCTCTTCACCTCCCTCTACCAAAAATGATTTTTTAACTTAGAAAAGGGAAAAGTTCTTGTATAAGATTTTTTTCTTTATCTTACATACTTTTTAGCCCTGCACAGTCCAATACAACTCACAGGATGCTTGAAACACAAGCATACCAATTGCTACAGAAAAGGAACTTCAAAGGCAGGTTTCCTTCATAGAAACTGTCATCAGTATGAGGTTATATATTAGTTCTTACCTTACCTTGGAAATGTGTTGTCCCCCAGCAGGGAGAGCACCATCTATGTATAGTCTCAAGCACACCAGTGTTTGTAGATAAAGTTGTTCTAACTTCTTGGCCCAACTGCTCCTATGATTCTAGTCTCTGGTACAATATGGATAAGAAAGAAGACAGACAAGCAGTTTCCAGTGATGTTTTAGAACCTTGGTAGACAACTGTCTGACTTCTTAATTGAGAGAGACCTGGATCCAGGTAAAGATGGAGGTTGGCAGAAGTCGCTCCACAGCTCAACATGCATGAATGAACTCACTGAACGCTCAGGGGGAGAACACTAGACCAAACAACAAACACAACTCATGTGGTTCAATAAACTCTTGCTTGAATCCAACAGAGGTCTCGATCTCTGATCTTTTGAGAAGTCTTCTGTCTGCTTATTGTGCCCCCAGGTTGGTAAAGCCAGCTTATAGAAACAAGGGCATTTTTTTCACCAGTCAGAAAAAGAGGATGCAGTTGGAGCTCACCTGGCAGAAAGGAATTGGACAGGGCAAGTCACTTCCATTTGATCTCTGTGTGTGAGAGACACATCTTCAAATGGATCTTTATTTCAAACCTCCAGGGCTGTCAACCAACCTCAACCTACAGAAAAAGAAAATCTAGGCATGGGTCCAACCATCCAAGATTCGTGGGCCCTCCATGTGACTCTGAGCAAAAAGTTAAACTCTGAGTCACATTCAAAAGTATCAATGTCTAGGTCTTGTCTTGGTGAGTATACCTGCCAAATGGGAGCTTTACAAAATACTACCAATATTTTTAATATGCAGCCCAGGTTCTCACCTGGGCTTAAGTGAGCCCCACATTTAAAACAACTTTAAAATTTTATGTAATCTTGAGTGTACGTTCTGGGAGGGAACCATAGCTTTCATCAAATTCTCAAGTGGTTGTGTTAGCCTATGTAACTATCATCATGAGCCCTTAATAGAAAGTGTGTGTTTCCTCCTACTTAGTAAATGGGAGGCTTTAACATGAAAGGCACACAAATGATGATTGCCAGAGGCATTGAAGTAATATGCACTAACTTTTTATAATAGTTATCCATAAATCTTCAATGTTTCAGTATAGGGAGAAAGAAAGGAAGAACATCATACTAGTCTGTATCATTGGCCCTGGATCTATGCAGCACACTGGGATCTATTTTTCTCAGCGGCCTTCTATGTAATTCTTGAACTATCCTAGAGTGTGTTAACTCTAGGAACACTCTACAAAGCTAAATAACAACTTTTTAAAAGTGATCAACCATAATTGGCCAGAATTTAATAACTGTCTACTTTTTAAATTTTCTTCCCTCCATCTAAGCGAGGACCATCCAGGAGAAAGACATATCTGCTCTGCTATCCAATCACAGAGTGCCACACTGCTGTTAGCTGCACCAGCTTCTCCATGCCAGTAGCTTCCAGTCAGAACATGCATGCCTCTGTCTCTTCTTTCCATTACAAAGCTTCTTCCCCATTTTTCTGCCTTCTTTTCATTTTCTACATAAAAGCAAATGAACATGGCTGACTCCCTTGCTACACGGCCAGAATAAATAGGCTTTGCTTTTCTCCTTTGGATTGTCTTCATTTACTTCCATGGTTCTCATTACAGACTCACACTTCATGGCTCCAGCAGCAATGAGTACTGCTCAGAGTTAAACCCTGTAAACACAGTCATGCTCATACACCAAAATGATGATGCCTTTTTCAGTGAGCCTGGAACAGAGGTTTCCCAGACAACTTTCTATGTCTCTGCTATTATAAATTAGTTAGTTTCACATTGTCACAATGAAATACTAGAGGCAGCTAACATATAAAGAGTGACTGACTTAGCATTATATTTGGGAATTTCAAGGTCCAAGAGCCTATGAGCAGCCATATTGTTTTAGCCTCTGGTGAGTGTGACATATGCTGGCATATCATGGTGGGGTGTATCCAAGAACAAGTGATCACCCTTCAAATAAGGGCGTGGCAGGATTGTTTTGTTTTGTTTTCAAAACAATGCTCTGGACAGAACACAGGGAGTTATACAAGAGATCACATAACTTCTGAGGGTGTGCCTCCAATGTCCTAAAAGCCTCCTATAAGGATTTCATAACTTTTTCTATTTTTCTTGTTTGTTATCATAAATTCTTGTTGAGTGTGAGGCAGGTGGGACAGAGAAATAAAAAGAAATTTGAGCTACAGAAAGGTTTGGTGATAATCACATGACCATGACCTGACTGTCCAACACAATATTCTAGTATCCTGAAAGATTGGATCCTAGGATATTGAAGTTAACCCCTTGCCCACTACTGTAGTCTAGATATGACTTTTCTCCCAAGGTTCACATACTAGAATATGGACCCAAATTTACTGGTATTGAAAGGTGGTAAGACCTTTAGGAAGGGAGACACAGATCATGATTACCCTTGTGAGAAGGTAAGTGCTGGCCAAGTGAGATAAATTAGGTCTCACAGGACTGGATTTGTCCCAAAGCAAGTGTTGGTCTTAAGAGTGGCCTTGTCGCGGGGCGTTGGTGGTGCACGCCTTTAATCCCAGCACTCGGGAGGCAGAGCCAGGCGGATCTCTGTGAGTTCGAGGCCAGCCTGGGCTACCAAGTGAGCTCCAGGAAAGGCGCAAAGCTACACAGAGAAACCCTGTCTTGAAAAACCAAAAAAAAAAAAAAAAGAGTGGCCTCCCTCCTTTCTCACACTCCCTCTCACACATGTGATTCTATATGCTGTGAGGCCATTGTAAGATGCAGCCACCATGCTGTTTGTTCTCTCCAGCCACCAGAACTGTGGCCCAGAACCAGTCTTTCTTCTTTGCATTTGATCAACATGTAGTTCTATAAGAAGAGAGTGGAGAGCAGGACTAAGACACAGCCTACCTCTTGGTGGTGGTTTGTTCCAAAGGAAAGATATTCTCTGCCATGCTTATCTGCTTACCTTGGAAGTTTGGAATTCATTTCTTTCCCAGCCTCTTGCTGATGCAGTGGAGTTGAGAAAGAACACTGCTGACTCCAGCTAAAGCATGGTGTTATTTATAGCAATCTGCATAAATGCCTTCCTTAGGCACAGGAGAAGTAGCAAGCTAATCACCACCAATACCCTTTTAGAAGATCACCAAGGATACACAATTGTCTCACCCACATACCCCTTCTGACCTAATGCAGCCAGATTTCTTAGATTATCCCCAACACACAACCTCATAGAAGTCACCTTTTAGTCTCCTGTCAATCAATCTTGTGCCTTCTTGGCAAAGGATGAATTCAGGGAGAGATGTAAAGACTCTGCAGTACTTCCATCAGCTCAGGGACCCTGTTTATTTTTCTCATCTGCACCTGTCTGCACTCACGTCATTACCACTCAGCTCTAGACTCCCCCGTTTCCATGTACTGGAGCCTCCACTCAACTTTCCAAGTCTCACTTTTGTTATGGGTCATATTGAGCTTTAGTGAGACTCCAGTCTTGTTCTTGATGTTCACACCAAAATGTATAGTGGTTTAAGTACTACAGCACATGTAAAAATCGAGTAATAGCAAAAATACTTCTTAGGTGAGTACTAATTATACAGTGCCTCACCTTTCGCCTTTCCACTTTTAAATGTTTCATACATCCAAAAGATCGTAAACTAAGACATCACCATAGCTTCCATTTACAGTAGAATCCTTGCCAGACTGGTGCTCAAAAAATGTAATTTCACCAATGTGCTTCTTCCTTTGCTTTCTTTCTTTCTTTCTTTCTTTTTTTAAGATGTAGCCCGGACTGACTAACCTCCTATGGGTATGTGCCACTACAATCTACTTTTAATGTATGCCAAAAGGAAAAATTTATTATGAGAAAACGTGGTTAATCACAGAGCTCAGGGGCAGAAAGAGGAGCCATGCTTCTCTGTCAATTGATTCATGAGTAGAAAACTACAGCAACAGGTGGAGCTTTTCTGCCTTTTTCTTCTGCAGCTTCCCCAGTCTGCCTTTTGCAGGGAGGTTTGTCCCCATGAAAGTGTCCTGGATAGCTTTATGTCAATTGTTGTGGAATATTTGTTTACACTGTGTGAAGATGTGCCACTGTGATTGGTTTAATAAAGAGCTGAATGGCCAACAGTGAGTCAGGAGAGAATAGGCAGGACTTCTGGGGAGAGAGAAGAACACAAGATGAATCTAGGTGCATAAGAGGTGCCACTGAGACATGGAGGTAGGCAAACACACATCATGGAGGAAAGGTAACAAGCCATATGGCAGAATGTAGATTAATAGAAGCAGGTTATTTAAGTGATAAGAGCTAGTTGGGAACAAGCCTAAGCTAAGGCCAAGCTTTCATAATTATTGACAAGTTTCCCTGTCATTATTTAGGGGCTGGTGGGACAAGAAATGCAACTACAGTCAACTTGATACAAGCTAAAGTCATCTGAGAGAAGGAAGACTCAATTAATAAAAATACCTCCATGAGATTGGGCTGCAGGCAAGTTTGTAGGACATTTTTCTTAATTAGTGATGGATAGGCTAGGGATCATCCCATTGTGTGTGATGCTATTCCTGGGCTGTGGTCCTGGGTTCTATAAGAAAACAGACTAAACAAGTCATGAGTTGCAAGCCACTGAGCAGCACCCCTCCATGGCCTCTGCATCAGCTCCTGCCTCCAGGTTCCTAACCTGTCCTGACTTCCTCTGATGATAAACAGCAATGCGGAAGTGTAAGCCAATAACCCTTTCCTCCCCAGGTTGCTTCGGTTATGGTGTTCCATCAGCAATAGAAACCCTGACTAAAACATTAAGACTGGCTTGTGGTTCCCACATTTACTGTCCCTTCCTCCTCTGAATTTCTTATATAACACACTTTTCATTACATTAAAAATAAACTTGATGGTTTTCTCAAAAAGTTTCCACAATTCTCTTATTATATACATATCTACATTTTTATTTACTTTATTTCCAGATAGAATAATAAATAGTTCAAATCTTCTCTCACATTTACCTCTCATTAGTAAAAATATCAACTTATTGTTGAAATTGCTTGTTTGTTCATATATGTATGTGCAAAGAGCTAAGCATACCCTTTGCACATTTGTAGCACAAACACTACAGAAAATGACTCATCAACCAAGACTGCCTTCTATCAAAAAATTTTTAAAGGATTGACCTTTCAAGTTTGAATTTACCTTGGTGATCAGAAAGTTGGTGATTAGAGAGGTGGAAGACGTTAATATATAAAGTCTTAAAAACATCACAATTTTAAAAAACACTGGGGCTGAGAAAATGATTTGTTGGGTAAATAACTTGCCACACAAGTTTGAGAACTGAGATTTGGACCTCTAGCGCCCAGATAAATGGTGGGTGGTTTGGTGCCTACCTATAACCCCAATACATGGAAGCTGGTTAAGTAGCCCAACCCAATCAGTCAGCTTTGGGTTCAAATGAGAGAGCCTGCAAAAATATGTATGGTGGAAAGAGATCACAGAATATATACAATGTTAACCCCCGGCCTCCACACACACACACACACACAAATATACATACATGCACATACACACATACATGTCCAACCACACACATATGAATGTGTATATACACACATGCATACTCCATACACAGACAAAATGCTTCAAAAAGTGTCAAATGTGAGTTGCCTGAAATGTCTAGGACAATGCTCAGGTACAGTGTCTAGGATATTGTTTGGGCAATGACAGTATTTGTTCTATAAAGCATATATAAACACACATACACAAATACATACAAAAAACAACTTATTTCAAGTTTCATAAATTTTTATTATTATGAGTGTTTCCATTCATACATTCTTAGTCAATTTAATAATTATGCAAGTTGTATCATCCCTATGCCCTCATTTTAAAGTGCTAATCAACTTATACTTAATGATTTAACAAATATTATCTGCCATTCTTTGTTCTAGTATATATCCTTGACATCATTTGAGCCATAGCATTCATTACTTACAGATTTTCTATTTCAAAAAAACAACTTTGAATCTGCCCCTTAGTTTGCTTTTGAAATTTCACCTTGACAATGAACATTTTAAAAGGAAAATACTATACTAATGAAGATCTATTCATCTCATAACAGAATATCTGAGAATACAATTTTATAGGCGTATCCAAAGTTAACTCTGAGCTGGCATGATTGATTGCCTTTTGTTATGCCTTAGGGATTTAGTCCATTAATTGCTGATCTAGACCAGAGTTTACAAATATTTCTAAACGGGCTGTCTTAGAGTTTCTATTGCTGTGAAGAGATACCATGACCACAGCAACTCTTATAAAGGAAAAACATTTAATTGGGGTGGCTTACATTTTCAGAGGTTTAGTCCATTTTCATCATGATGTGACATGGTGGTGTGCAGGCAGACATAATGCTGGAGGAGCTGAGAGTCATACCTCTTGACTCGCAGGTAACAGGAAGTGATCTGAAACACTGGGCATGGTTTGAGCATATATGAGAACTCAAAATCTGCCTCCATAGTGACACATTTTCTCCAACAAGGCCATACCTACTCCAACAAAGCCACACCTCCTAATAGTGCCATGCCCTATGAGCTTATGAGGGCAATTACATTCAAACTGCCACATTCCACTCCCTGGCCCACAGAATCTTGTAACAATATCATAATTCAAAATTCATTTAGTCTATCTTCAAAAGTCTCCATAGTCTATCACAGTCTCAGCAATATTTAAAAGTCCAAAGTTC
Source organism: Peromyscus nudipes (assembly GCA_902168325.1). Classification (NCBI taxonomy): domain Eukaryota; kingdom Metazoa; phylum Chordata; class Mammalia; order Rodentia; family Cricetidae; genus Peromyscus; species Peromyscus nudipes. Next base: position 20,104 of record CABHPH010127110.1, read on the forward strand.
AAAGTCTCTTCTGAGATTCATGAAATCTCTTAACTGTAATCCCCTACAAAATCAAAATCAAAAAACAGACAGCATACTTCCAACATATAATGGCACAGGATATACATTACTACTCAAAAACATAGGGAAGAGAGCATGGTGAGGAAGTACTGGACCAAAGCAAGACCGAAAACCAGCTTGGCAAACTCCAAACTCTACATCTCCATGTCTGATGTCAAAACGCTCTTCAGATCTCCAACTCCTTTCAGCTTTGTTGACTGCAACACACATCTCTCTCTTGGGCTGGTTCCACTCCTTGTTAGCAGCTTTCCTTGGCAGACATCCCACGGCTCTGGCATCTCCAACATCTTGCGGTTTCCAAGGCAATCTAGGCTTCACCTTCACAGCTTCACACAACAGCCTCTCTAGGTTTCCATTCAGGGACACCCCTGACACGTGCCTGGCCTCAGTGGCTTTCCTTAGTCATGGAGGAATACTCCATAACTCCTTTCTTCTATCCTTAAAGCCAGACCCACATGGCTGAAGCTGCCAAGTTCTGTTGCTTACCAGTGCTGAAAGGTGGCCCCCTCGTTCCTGTTGCACCTTCCAGCTTTCTGTTTATATGCTTTCCTTCACTGCTTAAGCTTGGCTGGCCTTGAATTTGCTCCATAGACCAGGCTGGCCTCAAACTCAGGGATCCATCAGTCTTTGCCTATGGAGTGCTGGGATTAAAGGGATGCACTACCATACCCGACTCTACGCTTTTCTTTAATTCCTTGTCACAAGTTGGAAACTTAGCTGGGTGGGATCTTCTCCTGAACTCACCACTTTATTTCATTTCTTAATCTGTTCATGTCCTTGAACACAAGAGTTAGGTCCATTCCACTTCCTGGTGCTCCCTTTTGTCTCAGTTTGTACATTTTATATTTTTCCTTGTTCAGCTTTTTCTTTTTCATTATAAATCTTCACTAGAATTACCACTAATAAACACATGGCAGAGTCTATACTAGGCTGTTTTGAGATTTCCTCTGCCAACAGAATTAAACCAAAACTCTTCACTTTAGCCTCAGCAAGACTCTTCATACAAGGACAAAAAACAGCCACATTCTTCAATATTACAAGAATAATCTCTAGATCACATATTGATATTCTTCTCCCTTGAAACCTCTTGAGCCAGGCCCCACAATTCATCAGATCACTCAGCATCACTGTCTTCCATGCTCCTACTATTATGGCCCATTAAGCAGCATTTAAAGTATTCAACTCTTCTTCTAAACCACTGTCCCAAGGTTCATATTCCTTCAAACAAAAATACGGTCAGGCCTATCACAGTAATACCTTACTCCTGATGCCAACTTCTATCTTAGTATGGTTTCTATTGCTGTGAAGAGACACCATAACCATCACAACTCTTATAAAGGAAAACATTTAATTGAGGTGGCTTACAGTTTTTAGAGGTTTAGTCCATTATCATCATGGTGCAACATGGTGGTGTGCAGGCAGACATGGTGCTGGAGAAGGGGCTGAGAGTCCTACATCTTGATCCACAGCTAACAGGAAGTGATCTGAAACACTGGGCATGACTTGAGCATATATGAGACCTCAAAGCTCTACTCCACAGTGACACACTTCCTCCAACAAGGCCATACCTACTCCAACAAAGCCACACCTCTTAATAATGAGGGTTAGAGCTTATATATTTCAGACTTTGAAGACTATTTGCATTGTATCTATTCAACTCCAACATGATAATTTTAAAAAGCATGATGGGGCTGGAGAGATGGTTCAGTGGTTAAGAGCACTGGTTGTTCTTCCAGAGGACTGGGGAGTACCTACATCTACACTGGGAGGCTTACACTCACCAATAACCCCAGCTCCAGGGAATCTGAAGTCTTCTTCCAGCCTCCGTGGGTACCCTCACACACATGTGCATACCTTCAGTCACAGGTACACATAAATAAATATGTTCTTTAAAAATATGAAAACAAAATAATGTAATTGAGGTTCCAATAAACTTTCTTTACAAAAACAAAACAAAAATAGTAATAATTGTTTAACAAGTCAATAGACCAAATTTGGACCCTGGACCATAACTGATAATCCCAAATTGAATATTATAGCCTGTGGTGATATCTTATCTGTGTCCCCCAATAAAGTTTATCTGAGGATCAGAGGAAAAAGCCAGCCACTATATTAGACATAGAAGTCAGGTAATGGTAGCACATACCTTTAATCCAATCACTCAGAAGGCAGGGATCTGTCTGGATCTCTGTGAGTTCAAGGCCACACTGGGAACAGAGCCAGGCATTGTGGCACATACCTTAAATTCCAACGCTAGTTAACCATAAAGGTCTGGAAGTCTGTACAGACAGACAGGAAGTGACAGAACTGGGCAGGAAGAAGTGATGTAGCTGGGTGGAGAGAGGAAATGAGTTAGCAGAACAGAAAGGAATATAGGTGTGAATACACAGGAAATATGTCTCTTTGGAGACTGAGGTGTCTGTGAGGTGAGGTTGATTTGTTGCTTGTCCCATTCCTCTGATCTCTCAGCTTTAACCCCAATTCTGGCTCCATGTTTTTTATTTTATAGACCTTTTAAGATTTGTGTTACAATAACCTTGTTACCAATATGGCATTTTATGTTTAAATTCAGATAAATGAAATTGTAATTCAGTCTTTCAGTTGTACTAGCCACATTTCAAGTGAAGAATGACCATACATGGCCAGTGACTACTATATTGAAATGTACAACATTCCCATCATGTCTGCACAGAAAACTCAACCCTCGACATCTTTAAACTACATTAAAATTCTTTGCATAAGAGTGGGGATAGCATTTTATTTCTTAAGCTTCTACATTCTTGTCATTCTTAACACTTACTCAAAGTGAATGATTTATTAAAACATTGAGTAACGTGAAAGTTTTCATATTCTGTACAAAGTTACCATTGGTGGGATTTTAAGCAACATTTTCATTTTCACCAGAGAGGAAGTGTTAAAAAGCATGTGAAAATTTTATGTAGAAGACTTGAAAATGGCAAGCCAAAGCTATCCATACACTAAAGAGTAAGAGGTTGGTTGGTTTTGACTAACCTTTGTAAAAACACACCCATGAGACTAAAATTCCAAACAAATCTGTTTTAAATATGTCTAAAACAACAAAAATGAGCAGGATGGAAAGATAGCTATCTCAGCACATGTAGATGTACCATTCAGAACTACCGTCCAGTAACAGAACCGTCTGAAGGAGAATTTATCTAAATACTACTTCCCAGTAGAAGGTGCAGGCAAAGCAGTGTGATCTGCCCCCAAAGTATGGTCTTGAGGAGAGCCATGGAGAAGAACCTGGACCTCTGTTACTATGTAGGTCACAACAAATGCAAGTTCAGTCATGAGTTCCTGGAGTTTGAACCCTGACGTAACAAAAAATCAGACATGCCAACAATAGCAATTACAAACATGACATCACAATCAGAAAACAGGCTCATGTGCATAAAACTGTGGTGGAAGATTTAAGGAGAATTATTGATGACAGCGAAATTGCCAAAGAACATGACATCTGTGGCCTCCTGACCAAACAGCCTAGCAAGATTCCTTCACAATATCAAAACTTTCCCCCTTACTGATATCAATCAATTAAATGATCTATAAGGCATATGAGTATTTCATGACCTTGCCCAGAACTGAAGTATTTAGTCTTAGGTTTCAAGATTATTCCAATCTACTTTGAATATTGTTGCATACATGAGAGAGGTAGGAGTAGGTTTTTGTAGTCAGAAAGTTTCTCCAGTCCTGCCAGGCCTCCCGCAGTCCCGTTGCCCACTTACAATCACTCAGAAGCTTATATTAATTATAACTGCTTGGCCATTAGCTCAGGCTTAATACTGACTAGCTCTTACACTTAAATTAACCCATAATTCTTATCTATATTTAGCCATGTGGCTTGGTACCCTTTCTCAGTTCTGCCTTCTTCTGTCTCTCGCTTTCTCCGTGTCTGGCTGGCGAATCCTGGCTCCCTTCCTCTTCCCAGCATTCTCCTAGGCTGCTCTCCCTGCCTATACTTCCTGCCTGGCTACTGGCAAATCAGCATTTTATTAAACCATTGTTCAAGAGCATTATCCCACAGCATTTCCCCTTTTCTGACTAATCAAAAAGGAAGATTTTAACTTTAACACAGTAAAATTATATATAACAAAACAGTTATCAAGCAAGAATTACAGTTACAATATCTAGTCTATTTATTTTTGGCAAATTCAAAGAAAATATTTTATTTATCCTCTATTTATGAATCTAGGGTTTCATATCTAACTTATCTTTTATCATAACCAAGGAAAATTATAATTATAACTATCTAGTCTTCAACTTTATCAAAGACCCCAGAAATATATGATATTACCTAAGTAAACAGGAAGAGTATTGTAAGCAATTTCCAAAATTCTGGAAATGGCAGAGATAGCTGCCTGCTTGGACAGTCATCCAAAGTTCCTCTGTAACATTGGGGCATCCATCTTCAGCCAATAGGCCTAGAGTTATTTAGTCACTTCTCCCTGTGTCCTATAGAATATTTGGCAGTCTCCTCTGTGAAGCAGGAATCTGAAGAACCATCTCATCTTGCAAAGTTCAGTGGTCACCTTCCTATGGGTCCTGCATGTCCAGTCAATACAACATCCTTCAAGCAGTCCAGGCAAGAGTAGTTTCTTGCCCAAATGGCCATTTTGTGCCAAGCAGAAGATAAACTCCATATACAGTGTCTTCAATGCCCATCTTCCTCTTTGAAGTAAATTGGTACTGCCAGGAGCAGACGTGTCTCACTGTCCAGAAAGTCTAAGTTTTTAAAACATTTTAAATGCCATATTCTGTAGGTCTTTGAAGTGTGTGAAGATTACCTTCCTAATTGAATTATATCTATGTATACCTAGAAAAATTAACTAACATGACTATAAGTTTGACTATCATAGAAGACTAATTTTTTTCCATTTTTCTTTATTAAGAAATTTTCTACTCACTCTACATACCACCCACAGATCCCACCTCCTCCCTCCTCCCGTCTCCCAGCCCTCCCTCCCAAGCCACCCTGCATCCCCACATCCCCCAAATCGAGGTCTCCCATGGGGAGTCAGCAGAGTCTGGCACCCTGAGCCTAGACAGGTCCAACCCCTTCCCACTGTACCAAGGCTGTGCAAGGCACCACACCACAGGCAACGGATTCCCAAAAGCCTGCCCATGCACCAGGGATGGATCCCAATCCCCCTGCCTGGGTGCTCCCAAAACAGTTCGAGCCAAACAACTGAGAAGACAAATTATTAATCTGTATTTCTTGTATATCCATTACAATTTTAAATGAGCTGCACAAACATAATACCTTAAACAAGAGTAGAAATATACATATAGTATAACAAAATTAACTTTAAATTTGTATCAATAAACTAAAATCCATAGCAACATAAAATATTTTAAACAAGTTGATGCTCTTTAAAAGTAGATTCAATAATCTACCCTTTCATCCTATCATATCTATAATATTCCCTTTCATTCTTTAGAAAGAAATTGTATTTATAATCAACCTGCTTTAAATAAAAATAAACATTCATAAACAATATTTTGGAAATTTGGGCATAACTTCTCATAGTACTTCCTGCTGATAGGGGTGCTGGTGATCTTATGGGGATCCTGAGAAAATTAAGAATTATGGTCAATGCCAGGCGGCAGTAGTACACGCCTTTAATCCCAGCATTCAGAAGGCAGAGCCAGGTGGATCTGAGTTTGAGGCCAACCTAGTCTACAAAGAAAGATCCATGACAGGCACCAAAACTACACAGAGAAAGCCTATCTCAAAAAACAAAACAAAACAAAAAAATTATAGTCAAGTGTGGGATGACTCATCCCTAACGGGCTTGAGGGCCAGACAGCCCAAACAAGTAAAAAAGATACTTTCTGAGAGCCAGCCTGGGTCTGCCTGATGGTCTTAGCAACAACAGCTGAAACATGATCTGGAGATGACCTGGACCAAGGAGAGGCAGCCATGTCACACCAGCTGATGCATATTCATCAGACCTCCCCCCAGCATGGGGTGGAGGGTATATAAGGCTTGCCTCTTCCTGAATAAACTGAGCTTGTTGTTTCGACATTCTCCCAGAGTCTGTGTGGTTTGACTCTGCGCCTACTTGGCCCCCACCCCAAAGGGAACAACAGCAAGGACCCTGCCACATCTGGTGCCGAAACCTGGGAAATTTGGTACTTGAACAGGGTCTGTTGGTCTCCCTTTACTCATGTGCGGCGCTGGTTGAGCAGCCCCCTTGAGCGGTATATTTCGGTGAGTAGGCCCCTCTACGTTGTGTCAATTCGGTCCCTTCAGCAGGCAAATGCTGGGACCTGCTGTGGGATATTCTGTATGGCAAATGTGTTGCTAATAAAACACTAATTGGCCAGTGGCTAGGCAGGAAGTATAGGCGGGACTAACAGAGAGAATAAAAAGAGCAGGAAGGTGGAAGGAGACGCTGCCAGACACTGCCAGCCACCGCCAGGACAAGCAGCATGTAAAGGTGCCGGTAAGCCACGAGCCATGTGGCAAGGAACAGAATTATAGAAATGGATTAATTTAAGATATAAGAACAGTTAGCAAGAAGCCTGCCACGGCCATACAGTTTGTAAGCAATATAAGTCTCTGTGTTTACTTGGTTGGGTCTGAGCGGCTGTGGGACTGGCAGGTGAAAGAGATTTATCCT
>CABHPH010127112.1:5612-28890 GCA_902168325.1 Peromyscus nudipes
AAAAAAAAAAGCTTGGAACATGAATAAATAGGGAAGCCCATCTTCCTATTCATTTTTTTGGTGCCTGTTGGCAAGCATGGTGGAGAGAGCTTTGATCACAAGCATCATGAGTGTCTATTGTTGTGGCATTAATTCTCTGATCCAGAGATTATAGCCATAGTGATCTGCTGGAAGCATTTTCTTAATTGAGGTTCCATCTTCCCAGCTGACTCTAGCTTTGTGAAGTAGAAAACAACAATATCAACAAAATAAACCAAAACATAAAAAATAAAATAAAAAATAATTTTTTTATTGATCAAGTGTAATTGATCAAGAGCAGACTCCTTCAGTCCTTCTAGTTTTCCAGCTATCTTTACCCTGGATTTGGACTCTTTAGGTTTCAAACAAGTACTATTCAAACCATGAGATTGTATATTGAAGAAAAAGGAAATCAATTGAAAGACTTGAAGTAATTGCAAGGGACACTCAGGTTTGTGTTTCAGAAAAAACATATTGATGGAGTATGGAGTGGATGGTGAGGAAATTGGACATAGGCTTGCATACCATTAAGGATGTTGACATAGGGGAAAAATTCACATAAGTGTTTACAATGAGAAATTACCATTTTATTGCCTTCAGGGCACATCTTGCTATGTCAGTGGTTATTATGACTCACAAGGATCATGGTTATGCAAGACTGTTGATTACTGGCCTCTACCCCCAGCATCCTGCAAAGTACATTCTGGTAGTATGAAAGCCAGCCAACAGGAAGGAAACTTCCTGGTCAGTATCAAATTGATTTCTCCATATTTTGCGACACAGTATGTTGTCTTCAGCAACAAGGTTGTACCATCAATTCTGGTAGGCAATCAAGGGAAATTTTAAGTTCTGTTTGAAATTTCACACAGCTTTAATATATTCCTAGTTTGTTGTCTTCAACTCTAGCTTTTCACTCTTGCCTTGTGTTCTCTTGGATTGATTTTCTGAGGAGTATGAATCATAGCAACTACCTACAGTTTCTTTGTCCATGGGGCTTGAATATTAAGAACAAGCATCAGAGGTAAATTTTAGATGACATAAGTGGAAATAATTGCATTTTGTCATAGCCATTCTAGGACTTGTTTACTAGTACTACAGTGTTGACTCTTCTCATCATGGATACAACATTTTTTGAGTGACCCTATATATTGATTTTGCAAAAAGCAGCCCTTAGCGTATTCATTGAGGTTTTGCAAGCATTGGTTGGGAAGAGGCAAGGTCTTGTCCTTTGTGGTCACTTGTCTACATACAGTCTTTTGTATACTTTTAAGAGATCTATTACCACTGTCTTGAAAATATACAGTGATAAAACAAGTTCATTTGATTTTTTTCTTGTGTTGGGATATAGATGATGATAAACAGTGATCATCACAATCTAGGCCTCTGTGTTGATACTTCTATTTAATCATTGGGAGTAGCATGATGCTTCAATTGATATTCTTTGTTTCTAAGCACATAAAACCATATATCAGACTCCATGAAATGATATTTATATCAAAGTGTTTGAGTACATTCTAGACTCTAAGAAAACATTGAATAATTAGGTCTTTCTACAGGGAAGGGCCATGAGAGTAATCTGAAGCAAGGTAGAAGACTAAAGAGATATTTTCTTCCAGATGCTGCAATTAAAGACTGAAACTTCACTATTTCATCATTAATGATTCCCACATGTGTCTATGACCAGGAAAGAAAATGTGACCTTGGCATATACCACACACTGCTATCTCTTGCCTGGTCAGCCAGAATAGTCTGATAGTTTCAGTTGAATGAGGGACATCTCCAATGATTATGAACAGTGACTATTTGCATCCAGTTTGATAGCTGGTACATGGTTATTATTCTTAGCTCCAGACCACAGCCTATGGCTGTGAATCATTACCATTGCTTCCTCCCAAAAGAAGCTCGTCTCTGAGAAGTGATCTGACCATGATGACAAAGTGGCAAGAAGAGAATGAGATTCTAAATCAAGGCAGCGGACTACTCACTATTTCGTGTTACCTGTTGCTAGAATGGATGATGTTAAAGCTATTAGGGCTGTTGTGACATTCTTTTCACATTCCAGTTTATTTTATTTGATCACAGGCTAACTTTGTCCATATGGCTGTTTCCCTTCCCACATGTTCTATATTGATAAGAGGTACCCTCAGACCCACATGTGTTTTATCAATATAATTCTTTGTTGAAGGGCTTTCAGAATTAGACTGACTAGAATCAATGAAATTTCAGAATTAGACTGACTATAACCATGGAAGAGCAAACAGTGGATCCATACAGGCATCAGAACTCAAAAGGTGTAGCAAGAAAATTTGAAACAATGAGTCAAGTCATAGGTTTCAAGTTAGTCCCAGAGGATTTTACTATATTAGTATAAAGAACAAAAGCTAATATTTAAAGAGGAGGTCATGCCCAAAAGCCTCCATTAAAAAAATGAAATACAATATTTATTCTACCATAAAGGAGAAATGCCAGATCTATGTATGAGTGGGCTGCTCTGAGGTAGGCACTTGTGTTGAACTCTGTGGGCAGAGCAATTTGATGTAAAGATGATCTCCCACCCCAGGGAACTACCCTTATTTACCCTCCCCCCTTTATAAGAGAAGAGGGGCACCCATGACAAAGCCCGTGATAATATGCAAGAGTCATTATTTTCTAGTTTTAGAAGCATTCTGTGCACACACTGTTAATCTATCTTGACTTATGTGAAACTGGATATGAGCTTTGAAATTCTATTCTGCAATATCTGAACTTCATGGGCTCTATATTTTGTTTAGCTCTTTGTCTTTTTGAGAAGGTTATGAGCATATGCACAGGCGATCTTTATTGCATTTCTTCTTGGCTAGAAAGTTAACTGATAAAGCACAGTTTATTTTTGCCATTGTTGTTTTACTTTTGGCCCTTTATTTTTCTTTCACATATTTCTTGAGCATTGTGAGTGCTCAAGAGAATAGGATTAGAGTGCCATTGTCATGAAGATACATTCCATGAATATGTGTGTATCATCCCATAATGAAAACAAACTATAACACGGAAGAGGATGATACTTTGGGGATTGATGGAGGTTGAGTTAAGTAGACAGGAAGGAGAGAGTGACAAGAGAAAACACTCACTTAATGGGAAGGAAATGCCAGGATGAAAAGACAAGACAGTAGATTAGGGGATTCTAGAAGGAACTGAAAAAGATAGGAGGGGGAGGGTAGAAAATGGCTTTCTAAATGAAAGCACACCAAAAGGTACACAGTTTGCTAGCTGCTAATGCTATTATGAACCCAACAATGATGACAAAAAGTTATAATTGAAACACTGTTGTTCAAAATCTTATTATCTTCATTAAAGAAGGATAAATTGTTGCATTACCTAGACTCACTGAGGCAGGCAAATAACTATTTTCCGCCTGAAAATTTGAGAACTGGACTTCTACATGGTGGCCCTTCCATTCTCTGCCATTTACGCATTCTCTGTGACCAGATGATGAAAAGAGAAAGGAAATATGCAGGACCACCTGCCTTCTAAGAAACCATAGATGGGGTTGGAGGTATAGCTCAGGGGTAGACAGCCTGCCTAACATACACAAAGTCCTAGATTCCATCTCCAACACTGGATCAAAAACAGAAATATCTTAAGTGAAACACATGAGTTATGCTCACATTGTATCCGAGACAAAGCAGTCTACATTTCCAAGGAAGATAGGAAAATCGTTTAGCCATGGGTTCATATAAAATTTAGGTACTACAAAAACACATTTTTGACAATTCTTTTTTTTTCTTTTTTTCTTTTTTTCTTTTTTGCTATAGACATCTAGTTGCTGAGGTTATGCATCAGGAAATCTGATGGAGAATTTGTATCTGTGAGAATATTTAGCTACATAAGCCCTCTGGCGCTAGTATTAACACCTACCCACCAATGTCTAATGAACATTAAATGAGATAATTAGTATAAAACATTTAAGCTCTCAGTAAATGTTTCTTATCATTCTTCATAGCTATAGATCAAATAATATGGAAAGCAACAAACACTTTATTCTAAATGGATGACACATAATTTATATGTTTAGCATATAATTCTCAAGTACATTATTTCGAGATGTGTTATTTGCATTCTATAAATGAGGAAGGATAGCTAGCTCACATAAAGATAGGATTTGAGCCTATATTATTAAATTTCAAAATGCATGTTATTTCCGCTTGCAGTGTTGTGATGAAGAAACAGATAACAAACAGGGCTTTGGGTGAAGGAGGGGACCAAGAGGAATAGCTTAATCTAAGAAAAAGAAATGAAATTTTTGAAAACTAAAAATATAGTTTTAGAAGTAAGGCATCTGAACCTTAACCATTGATTTTCCTCTCTTCTAATTCTAACCCAGAGAGTCAAAGATGAGACTTTAGGGTAACAAGGCAGAAAAGGTTTGTGCTTTAAGAATTGCTAGGCTTCTAGTAACCTACCAGAGGACTATGTTTGTGTTTGTATGCTATACTTAAAGTGTTTCACAATCCTAATGACTCCCTTTTCCAGTTAATAGTGTGTCTGAAGTCACTGGGCATTTTCATTATCCCTAGCATTTCTATACAATAGGCAGCAGAGGAAATTTGGAGCTCAGATATATAATCACGAGAAAGTCCATCATGCACTCTTTGCCGTTGATATGTTCTATCACCAGGTGTTAAAGATGTACTTTCTAAACTCAACTTTAGGGACTATAATCTAGGTCATTTTCCAGAGTTTCTATGCCTATGAGCACAAGTAAACTCTTGTAAATATGCAAATCAAAAAAACAAAACTTAGGATGTGCTTTATCTCAAAGATTCACCAGACACTCTTAAACCAATTAATGTAGGTGTGAGGATATGATCTGCAACACTCCCGCAATGGCATTAGCTACTGCCTTGTTGCTGTGACAAGAACAATTTAAAGGAGGGATTATTTTGGCTCCTAGTTTGAAGGTCATTTCAATCATTTGCATTGAAGTCATGGCAGCAACATTGTCAGGCTGCAGGAAAATGAAAGAGATGGGTTCTTGTACTCATCTCATTTTCTATTTTTAATATAATTCTGGGATCCAACCCATGGATTGGTACCACTCATATTACAGTGGATTTTCCAACATCTATTGACCTAATCTAGATAATTCTTTATAAACGTATCTAAATATTTGTTTCCATGTCGACTAAATTGTACCAAGTTGCCAAGATTAAATAATCACACTAACACGCTTGATCTTAGACCCTCTTGCCAAAGGAGCTGTTAAAGAAGTTTCTTGGTTGATAAATTCTGCACTAGTACATTTCATTGATTAGTAACCTAGAGACTTTAACTTAACAGTCATAATCCAATATGAGGAGTTATGAATAATTTATCATTAAAATATTTCTTAATCTTTAACAACTAAAAATTAATTCAAAATCAACTACATAATAAATCTTTTTTTATTAAGAAGTTTTTTATTCATTTTACATACCAACCCCACATCCCCATCTCATCCTTCCTCCCACTCCCCCTCCCAGCCTTTCTTCCCCTAACCTACCCTCCATTCCTCTTCTGAAAAGGTAAAGCATGGGGAGTCAGCAAAGCCTGGTACATTCAGTTGAGGTAGATTCAAGCCTCTCATCCTGCATCAAGGTTGTGCAAGGTGTCCCACCATAGGCAATGGGCTCCAAAAAGTCAGCCTAACACAAAAGAATATACATAATAAATCTTAAGTGCTTCTGGTAGTGAGAGTTTATGTTGTATGGTATGCCTTCACTCCAAATTGGTTCTTGATACCTAATGTGGGCATTTTACAATGCATCTGCCAACACACTACAATAGCAGTATACACTGCCTGAAACTCAAAGACTCAGTTTTAAGACTGTAGTATATTATAAATTGCAGTGCTTTTTATTGCACATAGAAAGTTTTCTACTTTGATGCAATGTATGTTTAATTATAGAAAACAAAGACTTAGCCAGGTGGCGGTGGCGCATGCCTTTAATCCCAGCACTGGGGATACAGAGCCAGGTGGGTCTTTGTGAATTCAAGGCCAGCCTGGTCTACAGAGCAAGATCCAGGACAGGCACCAAAACTACACAGAGAAACCCTGTCTCAAAAAAGCAAAAAGAAAAGAAAAAAAGAAAACAAAGACTTTTTAGTATTTTCTGATCATTCCTTTGCACTGATGCTAAGATAAACAATGCCATAGCTATGAGTACAGTTTCTTTAACTCTTCCATATGTCCCTAATGTTTCTATGATGTCTGTACATCTTTGCTTAATAATGTTCAATAGTTGATAGTTACTCTGTAAGTACTAAATTAACATATCTTTGAAGTGAGTGACAACATTTGATTTTCAAAGCTGCTGTTTGAGTTACTGACAAGTTTCATTAAAAAAATTAAATAAAATTTATTTTGGGATTAGTACAGAATTCCCAAAAATTTCTAAAATTGTTATAAATATGTGTCTGCTATTTTATACTATACAGCTGTGTAGAGTGGCATGTTCAACTTTGATGCTTATTGCAATCAAAATATTGATTAATTCTGAAAAATATTCAAGATGCTCTATGCCCTGAAATATTAAGTATCCAGTCAAGATTTTTTCAAGTATTTAGGTAGGAAAAAACTCCATTTCTGTCTAAAGTTGCATGCAAATTTCCTAGCAACATTAATAAATGGTAAAATTATATGTTACTGTTTTTTAAATAAACTTATTTGTTTCATAATGATATAATAGGTTAAAAGAAGTGACAAGTGGGAAAAGTTCAAGAAGTCCTGGTCTATATTTGAGTTGCAGAATATCTCAAAATAATTTATTACTTCTTAGGAAATACATTTTTCTAAAAATTTTTAAGACTTCTTCCATGTGAAATCCCTTTGAACCATTTCTCAAGTTACTCTATCTGTAGACACTATTAAACTTCATGAAAAACTCATTCCTCCTTTCTTTTCTTAGCTCTAGTTAGTGTGTCTTCTTTCAAGGAATGAATTATGATTGGCTAAATAAGGTATTAACATCTATCTGTCACTGTGCAAGTGTCAACCTTGGGTTGGCCAAGGAACTGTTCTGGCTAATAAATAAAAGAGGTGTCTTCCTGGAATTTTAATGTGTATGTGCATGCATAAATTTTTACAATTATTTAAGCAAATTTAACCAAGTTGTAAAAAAGCAATGATTTCAATAAATAGAGAGTTATGAACAAGAGCAAGATCCATTTTGGCACATTTCTTCTTCCTGCCTTGAACATTGTTAAGCAAAGATGTTCACATATCATAGATCCAGTAAAGATGTATGGAAGAATTGAAGAAACTGCACTGAGAGAGATAGTGTTTTTTAATCTTAGAATCAGTGTTCTGACTGCAGTTGTAAGATTTCTGCTAAGATGATATAATTCTATATTATTTGATACGTTTTTATCTGTACATTCTCTGACCAGCAAAAACAATCCTAAGTAGTTTCTGAGACACATGTGAAGTTGTAAATATCTTGACAAAGCTGGTACCTAGGACACTGAATGTCAGTCTCCTTTCTGTTGGTCTCTTTGACAATTATATTATTATTATCATTATCACCACTATTTTGAGAAAAACCTTGCTATATCGATAATTTTGGCCTGGAATTCACTATGTAACTTAGGTTACCTCCCACCCGCAATTATAACGTAGTCTCCCAGGTGGAGTGCTGTTGTTGCACACAGGTGTCACCATGTTCACTTTAAAATTGCCTTCTCATGCAAATGCAAGTAACGCTATGGAATCAGTCATTTTGAGCCTACAGTAATTCAAAATATGAGAAAAGTATTGGCAAATGCTAATGTTTTGACTACAATTTGTAAGTAACAAATTAGTGCAGCATGCCTCACGATAGTTAAATATCACTGTCTTACACTGTTCTTTGTGGAATCTGATCACCCCAAAGATTTTGCTTTTAAGATTATTTTTTATAGATGAGAACTTTATATTGTGTAGTCCGGAGGTTGATAAATTCTCTTTGTAAAAGGTCCACTATTCTATATATTTCCTTCTCTTGTCATAAAAATTTCTATTGAAGACTGAGTTTGTTTACAGTCCCTATATAATATGCTTACAAGATGTAAGACAGTGATGTGACTGTCTGAATAAAGCAGAGCTTAAAAAATCAATCTCTGGTCCACTAATGACATGACTGTGTTCCAATAAAACTGTTTACAAAAATAGACTATAGGTTGAATTTAACACCTAGACTTCTTGCTAATCTCTTGCCATCTACTGATTATTTTTCTTTTGTATTTTCTGGCAGGTATGTGAGAAAGATTATTTTCCAGCAAGGAATCTAAAGCTAAGAAATACTTAATGATTTCCCTATAACCAATTCACAGCTGAGCTGGTCCCAAAACCTATTGTTATGCCTAGTTTGTTGTCACTATGCCACAGTGGATAACTGTTGCTGGAGCTTCTCTCCAGCTCCCAAGTCCCGCCAGTCTCCAGCTCCCAAGTCCCGCCAGTCTCCGAGCCCACTTATAAAATAAACACACAGACGCTTACATTATTTAAACTGCTTGGCCATTAGCTCAGGCCTATCATTGTCTAGCTCTTACTCTTATATTTAGCCCATTTCTATTAATCTCTACTTTGCCACGTGGCTCGTGGCTTACTGGTACTTTACATCTTCCTTCTCCTTGCTGCGGCTCCAGCCAGTCCCCCTCTCACCTTCCTGTTTCCTCAATTCTCCTCTCTGTTAGTCCCACCTATACTTCCTGTCTGGCTACCGGCCAATCAGTGCTTTATTGATACAGAGTGATATCCACAGCTGATAACTTCTCCACCCTACTGCAGATGGGAGCAAAATAACGATGACGTTGAACCCAGTAATCGACTTCGCTGGTATAACACAGGCAGTTATTAAAGAGCTCCTAGTAGAACTCAAATTCTAACTGGTCAAAAGTGAAAAGAGCTGAATTATATTTCTAGAAGTAGGAATGTTCCTCTTTCCTTGTTGACAAACCTAAAGACTTAGGTTTGTCAAAAGTTGACCAGCTATCCTTGGGTGCTAACAAGACAATATTTTTCTTGGATCATTTGCTCTCTAACCTGGTCCACCTCTGAGCCCGTTTCTGTCAAAGACTCTTCTTTGTCAAAGGCCACTTCTGCACACACTGAAAAGGCCTCTGAAGCCAACACTGTTTACCAATTTGTTATTTGAAGTGTCAGAACTATAAACAGATGAGGTCATGCAGAAATTCTCACAGCTGTTATAAAACATTGCCAATTTCTCTATAGGCTTAATAGAAAACACAGTGCTTTGGTCTTAAAATGGTAATTGTTGTGACTCAGGTTTCTGGACCCAAACTCCCGGGGTGGGAGTATCCAAAGGAAGGTGTGTGGAAAAAGAAGTCAAAACACCAAACATCACAATGTTAACAACAGTAAAAACATATAGGAAGCATTTTTAACATGAAAGTTCTTCCTGATTAACTAAAATTAAATTTCTCTGTCAAAAATTGTATGGAAAACAAATGAAAACAGAACTCTGAAGACTTGGATCCTCTATATCATGTTAAGAAATATTGATTGCAATCCATGCAAAGACTTTCTCTTAACTATGTACTTAAAAGCTTTTATAAATACTGCAATAAAGTGAGATTCATTGGCAGTTAAACTCTTGAGCTCATTTATCAACCATGCGACTGAGCTGCTGGCCAGGGGAAACAGAGACAGTAGGGAATTTATATAGCATCTCTTGAAAAAAATCTTCCTGAAGAGTATTAAAGGCCATGTTATACATTTAGATCTAATAGCCAACGCACAATTTTTAGAAAAAGAAAAATAAATGTGGTGGAAATAGGTCATCTGGGAAATTCTATTTGCACTACAGTCAATTGTTACACTTCAGCTTTATTAGAAACTCCTTTCTCCATTAAGCATAGCTTGTCAGAAATCCTATACCAAGGAAATAAAAATTCAGGAGGGTGTCCAAATCATTATTGCATATTCCTCAGAACAGATTCTTTGTTCTGGAAACTGTAAGTGATTTGTGACAGTGTTCATGGCATTTGAAAGTAAGATTAGTCAAGTGAGATTTTTAATGAAGGATGTGTGATAAGGGTGTCTGAGTCAAGTCTGCTGCCTCTCAGACCTGATTTTTTCTCTACTATGTTTTGTTTACAAACTGAGAAGTCCTGTTCAAGCTGAAGCTTTCACAGGCATCTTTGATGGGAGCACTACTGTAAAAATTCAAGAATACGATAGTCATCAAAATAACAAAGCAATTTAAAAAGAAAAAATTTATTGGTTAAAAAAGCTAGATGTGACTTCCATTTCATTTAATGTGCTTTTAACTTTGAAGGTAAAATGAAATAGGCATATGAAGAAATCAGATTAAAAGGGAAAAGAAGGTAGATGGAAAAGAGGAGTTACTATAAAATACATCAAATACAAGGGTCACCAATTTTATTCTGCACTCATAAATGCAATATAAAGCAATTGTTCAGGATAGATGTAAATAATTGGTACTTAGGCTAAGTTGTGAGAATGTTCTCCTAGAGTCTTATAAACAGGAAAGTATAGGGCAATGAATTGCGTCCCTAAAAGCCTGGCGAAAAGCAGGCCATGCATCTTAGTTTAGGTAGTGGCAAAGTGACACAGGGCAATCGGCCAAAGCAGCCGTCCAAGAGGAAAGTGCAACAGCTGGTCTACCTCTAGAGCCTTACTTTCCTGTCGACATGCTTGGTGCTCCTGTTTATCTCAGAGTCACTCATGCTCTTGCTTTTCTACGTTCTTTACTCTCACAGAAGCAGACACTCCTTGAGAAACATAAGCAGACAGTCCAGCTCTCTGATGGTTATGGTAGGGATCTCTCAGTATATGGTAAGGACCAGTTTGCACTTTCTTCTCTGAAAAGGAATCTAATCACATATGACTAATCATTTGTCTGTTCTGACTTAACCCTCAATCTGGACATCATCCACCATGGACTCAAGAGGAATGCAAGACTCTGACTCCATGTCCTCTGCATTTGTAGCCCCTGCCCCTCTGCAGAAAGGGGGAAGATAAGGAGAATTTTGCCAATACCACAAATACCCCAAACAAGACTGACTACGCACTACAGTGGAAAGACTGAACTTTGAAGTACTGACTGCAGGTGTTTGCAGGGAAACAGGATGTAAGACAGATCTTTAAGATGTGAATTGGCTGACAAAAAACAAAACAAAACAAAACAAAAGCTTAAAGAATCAACCTCTGGGCCTGGTATGGTCACACATGCCTTTAATCCCAGCACTTGGGAGGCAGAGGCAGGCAGATCTCTGTGAGTCAAAGTCAGCCTTGTCTACAAAGGTAGTTCCAGGACAGCTAGGGCTGTCACACAAAGAAATCCTGTCTGGTAACTGCCCCCCCCCCCTTATTCTTCCTTCTTCTTCTTCTTTTTTTTTTTTTTTGTATAATAGGCTGTGAAGCCATAACCTACATGATGGTCATGGTAGAACTCATTTACATATGTATATGAATTGTGGATATCCAGAACATTAGGAAGTCAAGGTAAGGGGTATAGGGGTGTCTATACTCATAAAGACCTGAATATAGAAGAACGGTCTTATTAAATAAGAAACACAGAGCCAATGCAGAAATGAAAGCCCAAGAAGTCAGAGCTAAAAGCCTTACCCTTCACTGCTGCAGCTGTCCTCTTCAGCCAAGAGACCTACTTCCTGTCTGTTGGTCTTTTTTATAGACTTTCTATTCTGTCTTCTCATTGATTGTAAACCCAACCACATAACCTCCTCCTCACTGCCTGTCTGTACAGACCTCCAGGTCTTCTATGGTTGGTATTGAGATTAAAGGTGTGTGTCTCTATGTTGGCTGTATCCTTGAACATACAGAAATCTGCCTAGCTCTGCCTCCCAAGAGCTGGGATTAAAGGCGTGCACCACCACCACCCAGTTTCTGCTATGGCTTGCTATTAGCTCTGACCCCCAGGCAACTTTATTTATTAACATACAAATAAAATCACATTTCAGTACAATTAAAATATTACCATACCTGAAAGCATGGGGAGTGGAGGAAGCCCTAAGTGAATGTATAAAAAGCAAATAAAATCCTAAGTGAATGTGGAAATATTAATTAGGAACCCAATCCCTCAGACCTGTGGGAATTGGCAAAACTGCTCTAGATCAGTCTTTGGGAATGTCAAAGCCTTCATCTAGTCCTTGTGCCGATGCTGACACTATGAAAACACTGGCACCTGCAGCTTCCTCCTCCTGGATATAATGACCACAACCTGAGACTACTCACCTACAGAGACCTCCCCCTGAACTGTACATAATAAACACACTGAGTCTCCTCATTGTTGCATAGTGGTTCCTCTCCATCAGAGAGCACATGACCCACCCAACCTCAGATTCCTGGGTTTCTGTGTGTATGTCTATGTGTCTGTCCTTTCTTTGTTCCAGTCACCCCAGTCAGTTTCCCAGGAAAAATCCTTCCAAGACACAATGGGGTATTTCCTCACTATATCCTGGGTTGTGCTTATCCTGTTGTAACTGCAAATGTTCCTTTAAAGTGATCAAAAGTGTCTCTTTGTGTAAGCGAAGTTACATGGGTAAGCTGTAGACTGGAGCCAAAGATGCTACAATTAAAAAGAGACTGAAGACTTTAATATCCTGTGTCATATCAGGGTCAGCAAGGCCCCTCTAAAGGAATGGTGCAATGGAAGGACGTGTTGACAGGTGTTTGGCACGGTCCAGATCCCGTGCTGACATGGGCATGAGGTTCTGTTTGTGTTTTCCCACAGAATCGGCAAGATCCGATCTGGGTACCTGAACGTTTGGTGAGGAGAACTCAATATTGAGAAGCCTATGTGTACTCGTGCTGTAAACTTGTCTAAACAGTTGTCTAGTTATCTTCTAGGAAATTGGACAGGAGAATTCGATGGCCTGATGGATCAACTGAAAGTGGCCATAGTTGCGGTCAATTTAACTCGAGTGGATCCTGGACCTGCAGAAGGACTGTCATCCGGGATCTCTACGACCATGAACCAGCCGAAAGAGGGGGCGGGTCTAGGTGCCTTAACGGGCCTACTGGTGCTTGCCTCCCTGGTTTGCCTGTGGTGCATTTGTCATATGTAGGGAGCTGCGTGTAGCCACGCCTTACAGGTGGCGCTGGTTATCGCCTTCTGCCATCCCGAGGTGAGCGCTCCCAGTGGTAAACAATTATAGCAGAGGTTGTGGCTTGCTTACGCATGCTTGAGCCTATTGGGCAATGCCCACGTGGCGATCTAGGGTTGGCTGCCCAGAGCCTATATAAGGCCGGGAGAGGCTTTGCCCGAGGGATAATGGATGAATGGGATGGGAGATTTTAGAAGTCAGAAGATTGATTAAGGCCTGAATAAACTGCAAGAAGAAGAAAAAAAAATATCCTGTGTCATGCTATCAATTTGGTTGCTGGGGAGTATGTCAGAAACTCTACAGCAGATGAAATTGAGTCAAGTGGCATAACGAGGAGCACATTTGGATAAGCCTAAACAGTGGAGTCACTGGCAGCTGAACTGCTTGTGGTGCATTGGCTTTCCTGGGAGATATGAACCGGAGAAGATACCAACAACTCACCAAAGTATTAGTTATAGCAAAATTTAACATGAAGAACCAAATGGAAGAAGACAACAGAAGAATTATTTAAAATTATATGTTTGATCTCTCTCTCTCTCTCTCTCTCTCTCTCTCTCTCTCTCTCTCTCTCTGTGTGTGTGTGTGTGTGTGTGTGTATATATGTAAAACCTGACAGTTAGAAAAGGAACAATCATATAGCAGAAAAAAATAGAGGCTGAAGTAAAAAAAAATTTATGGTAGTGAAATTGGGAACCAAAGAACAAATTTGAGGCAAAACAAATACCTCTGCAGCCAAAAGTCATACTGAAAGGAATCAAGGGCTCAAATAGGATTAATTTTATAATTATTTCAGAAAATTACAAGAAAGTTTTAAGAAGAATCTTATTAATCTACTTAGAATCTTGTTTTAAAATACTATTTGTTAAAATGTAGCTTTATCACTTTAGTGAACTAGTATCAGAAAAGATGGGGAAATGCCTGTTAGAAATCAGCTGAAACTGTTGGTTCCACAGTTTGACCTTGACCTACAGAGGTGGCACCCTGGATTTGTGTTCTCCGCTGCTGAAATCATGCTGTCTCCTCCTGTAAGCCATTCTATATTATGGAAAATTCGGCTTTTTGTTTGTTTTGTTTTCATCCTGTGCATTGCCCTGCAAGACTCCATTTCTCAAGCATCTTTTGACTCTCTCTTGAGGATGGAGATGACTGTGCACCTAAAGTAAACACATGACCATCTCTGTCTGTCCTGAACCACTCATGATTGCAGACTGATAATTGACCTGCTCCTGGAGAAGAAAGGGTATACATTTCTAAATTTGTCAGGATTAACTGAGACTGTAAGGGCACATGAGCATATTACAACTATATCAGGGAAGCAGGACCAAGAATGAATTGGACACACCGGACAGGGAAGAGGCATACTTTATCATCTGTACTCCATAAAGAGGCATATATCCAGCACAGTGATGGCAATGGCCCAGTCTATTATCTGACCATGTGGTGTGTGAGTTGAGGAGTGACAGGCATAGAATTCTTTGCTATTACTGGAGCTTCAGTGCATCTTAGTCACTACTGTGTATATAAACTATTCCATGGCTGTTGTTTGTTCTGGTCACTAGTCTGGACCTGCTGTCCATCCATCTACCTGTTCCTTCTTTTAGACCTGTTCTCTCACATCTGCAACTGGACTCTGGTATTCAGCTCCACCCTCACACTTGGTGACTCATCCACACAGCCCCACCCTCACACCTGGGACACCAGCAGTGCTACTGCTCCGATGTCTTCCTCCCTGCAGCTCAGTTTCCATTTGTCATCCTAACCATACAAATGCTATTTATATCTCCATCTGCCCAATAGTGAACGTTCTTGAAACTCCTTGCCTCTTTTATCATTTATAGTCACTCTGCAACCAACCTATATACAGATGCAGACACATATACACATATGTATATATGTGTGCAAATATACATATATGCTTACCTTGTGATGTGATATGTGATATGCAAATTAATATTAGTACTTGATATTGGAATAAAAGAACCTATTTGCCTCAGCTGAAATCACCAGGGAAAAAGAGACTATGACTGCCACTGAAAAGTTTTATTATTTAATAGTTTCTGATGCCGTGGTAAGGCAAAAATGTGTTCCTCTTTGTATCTGACATAACATGTTCATGATACCCATATAAAGATCAAAATTTTAAAAATAGCTGTCATCAGTCTGGAGACATTTGTATTTGCTAAACTATTCTTCTCCAGGGGATAATTATGACAAAATCACTATTAATAGGCAATCAAAAACCAAGATTCTAATATATGTGAGTAGAAGGTAAAAATTTATATATTTCATTTCATACAGGAATTCTAGGCAAGAAATTATAATAGCATAAATGTGTACGCAGAATAGTGATCATAGCAGAAGGAAATGAGTACAGTTGTGTGATAAATACTCAAAATATGGCATTTATAAGATGGCTGAAGATAGCCTTCAGTGAAGAAGAGTTCACTATGAAATGATTAAAATTTGCAAGTTCACCAGGCATTTGTGGCTTATGTACTTAATCCCAGTACTCAGGAGACAGTGGCAGGTGGATCTCTTTGAGATCAACCTGTTCTACATAGTGAGTTTCAGGAAAGCTAAAGCTACACACAGAGACCCTGTCTCAAAAAAAAAATACCAAAATCGCAAAATATATTGTGAGTTCACAGAAAGAAGAGAAGAATTAATGCTATAATATTCTAAAATAGTAAAGTAGTAGAAAGTAATTAGAAAAAAACTGTGCCTTAGTATGATTAAAAAAGACAAAAAGAAAATAATAGAACTTATAATAAAAATGTGTTCAGAAGCCAACTATAAGTTTCAAACAGAGCTAAATAAAATATAGCAATGAAAGTATAGTATTTGAAATTAAGCAATAAGTAGGTGATTTAAATGACAGATTAGATACAGCTAATGAAAGATTCAAGAAACTGGAGGATCATCTTGAGGAAGTCACTCAAACTGATCTCAAAGAATTCATATCAGAGATGAGAAATGTGAAAGAACAATTTGAGACATGGGGAAAACATGAAAATTCATAGAATGTACTTAATATGAGTACTTTCTGAAATTTTGTTCTTGAAATTTGTATGAAATTCAGGTATATGATAAAATAAGATCATACATCTTACCTCCTCTTATCTAGCTCCCTCCCAACTTCATGTTTTTTTTATATAACTCAATAAGTCAAGTTATTAAAGGCTTATGTGTATGGGTTATGTGAGTTTTTATAGAACAAATGAGTTATTGAGAACAAATAACAAATAATACCCTGAAAGTTAAAATTGCCTATATTTGAAAGAAATCACTTCTCAAATAGACAAATTAACCCATGGACAGGATAGAAAACTACATAACCTCACATATAATAGAAGGTACTAGAGATCATCAAGGAAAAAATTGTTAATAAGAAAAAATAAACAAATAAAACCCCTCATCAATTCCTGTAACAGAAGACTCACAATTAAACTGGTGTGCTTCTCAAAGTAGCAGAATTCAGTGTGATAATATCTCCTCGGCTATAAAGGTATGCTAAATGTCATTTACTAATAGGACAAAATGAATCACCAAAACATGATATTCAGTGAAAAAAAGGAGTGTCTAAGCAATTATAAATATATAAATAAATTTAACTGCCATTTGCAAAAAATATAAATCTATAGAGGGTTTTCTTCTTGGAAAAAATTGGGAAAAAGTATAACTGAAATATTAAACAATTAAATCATAGAATAAATGAAAAGTGGTGATTTAAATAAAATCATTCTGTTCTTTGTGCTATTTAAGAGGGAGAAGAACATAATAATTACTTTTAGACATAATAATCAACATGGTAATAGTTAAAGATAGCACATAAGGACAAAATGAATGTCTGCTTGCTATCAACAAAGGGGCAAGAAGATAAATAATTCCATCATTCTATCAAGAGCAATACAAAGAGAAAAGCAAAAATAAACTAAAAGTGAATAGAACAAAGTTCAAACTCACAGCAAAGTACAACATCCACAGTAAGTTTGAGGTTGACTTGCCGTACTTAAATGTGAACTACTACTTTGAGCCATAACAACCTCCATACTGGTCACCCATTCATGATAAACTCTCTGTCTGCTTGGTGGGATGACTGGAAAATGAAGCTTCATATTGGATAGCAGGTATTTCTCTCTACACTATTTAGTTCATGATCTTTATTCAGATGGAATGATGAGCCTGATGAAGAAGGTATTCAGAGGTAGTCCTCAAATAAACTACTTCTTCCAATGGCAGAACAAAGTTAAGTACTGGGAAGAAATTTTTATGAGTGGAGATGTCCACAATTATAAAATGTATTATTGATTTTAAAGTAATGCATCTTAAATTATTTTTCTAGAATTGGAAAAGGGAACCTTAAGAGAGAAACAAAGCTACCCCAAGGTATTTTATATCATTTGTGGCTATTATAAAGAGTGATGTATCTCTGATTTCTTTCTCAGCCTGTTTGTCATTTGTATATAGGAGAGCTACTGATTTTTTTGAGTTAATCTTGTATTCTGCTACATTGCTGAAGGTGTTTATAAGCTGTAGGAGTTCCTTGGTCAAATTTTTGGGGTCACTCATGTATACTATCATGTCACCTGCAAATAGCTAAAGCTTGACTTCTTCCTTTCCAATTTGTATCCCATTGATCTCCTTATGTTGTCTTATTGCTCTGGCTAGAACTTCAAGTACTATATTGAATAAATATGGGGAGAGCAGACAGCCTTGTCTTGTTCCTGATTTTAGTGGAATCACTTTGAGTTTCTCTCCATTTACTTTGATGTTGGCTGTAGGCTTGCTGTAAATTGCCTTTATTATGTGTAGGTATGTTCCCTGTATTCCTGATCTCTCCAAGACCTTTATCATGAAGGGGTGTTGGATTTTGTCAAAGGCCTTTTCAGCATCTAAAGCGAAAGACCTGTATGACAAGAACTTTAAGCCCCTGAAGAAAGAAATTGAAGATGTCAGAAAATGGAAAGATCTCCCATGCTCATGGCTAGGTAGGATTAACATAGTAAAAATGGCAATCTTACCAAAAGCAATCTACAGATTCAGTGCAATCCCCATCAAAATCCCAACACAATTCTTCAGAGACCTGGAAAAATAATACTCAATTTCATATGGAAAAACAAAAAACCCAGGATAGTCAAAAAAATCCTGTACAATAAAACAGCCTCTGAAGGTATCACGATCCCTGACTTCAAGCTCTACTATAGAGCTACAGTAATAAAAACAGCTTGGTACTGGCATAAAAACCGACATGTGGACCAATGGAACCAACCTGAAGACCCCAACATTAATCCACACACCTATGAACATACAGTTTTTGACAATGAAGCCAAAACTGTACAGTGGAAAAAAGAAAGCATCTTAAACAAATGGTGCTGGCATAACTGGATGTCAACATGTAGAAGACTGAAAATAGATCCACATCTGTCACCGTGCACAAAACTTAAGTCCAAGTAGATCAAAGACCTCAACATAGATCCAGTTACTCTGAACCTAATAGAAGAGAAAGTAGGAAGTAGTCTTGAACGCATTGGCATACGTGATCACTTCCTAAATATAACACCAATACCACAGACACTGAGAGCAACAATTAATAAATGGGACCTCTTGAAACTGAGAAGCTTTTGTAGGGCAAAGGACACAGTCAATAAGACAAAATGACAGCCTACAGAATGGGAAAAGATCTTCACCAACTCCACATCTGACAGAGAGCTCATATCCAGAAAATATAAAGAACTCAAGAAATTAGACATCAAAATGCCCAATGGTCCAATTTAAAAAAGGGCTATAGAGCTAAACAGAATTCTCAACAGAGGAAGCTCAAATGGCTGAAAGATATTTAAGGAACTGCTCAACATCCTTAGTCATCAGGGAAATGCAAATCAAAATGACTCAGAGACACCATCTTACACCCATCAGAATGGCTAAGATCAAAAACACTGAAGACAGCTTATTTTGGAGAGGATGTGGAGCAAGGGGAGCTCTCCTCCACTGTTGGTGGGAATGCAAGCTTGTACAGCCACTTTGGAAATCAATATGGCGCTTTCTTAGAAAATTCGGAATCAACCTCACTCAAGACCCAGCTATTCCACTCTTGGGCATATACCCAAGGAATGCTCAATCATACCACAAGGGCACATGCTCAACTATGTTCATAGCAGCATTATTTGTAATAGCCAGAACCTGGAAACAACCTAGATGCCCTTCAACTGAAGAATGGATAAACAAAGGGTGGTATATATATACAATGGAATACTACTCAGCAGAGAAAAACAATGATATCATGAGGTTTGCAGGCAAATGAATGGAACTAGAAAAAATCATCCTGAGTGAGGTAACCCAGACTCAGAAAGACAAACATGGTATGTACTCACTCATAAGTGGATACTACATGTAAAGCAATGGATAACCAGACTGCAACTCACAACTCCAGGGAGGCTACCTAGTAAAGAGGACCCTAAGAAAGACACAGGGATCACCCAACAACAGAGAAATAGATGACGAGATCTACATGAGCAAACTGGGCGTGGGTGGTGGGTAATGGAGGGCAAGGGTCTGGGGAAAGAGAGCTTAGGGGAGAGGGAGGTCCCAGCTAGATCAGGAGCAGTGTGGGAGAATGGAGAGGGAGATACCATGATGAATGAAGACCCCAGGGGAATAGGAAGAAGCAGAGTGCTAGAGAGGTCTCCAGAAATCCACAAAGATACCTCCACTGTAGACTACTGGCAATGGTCCAGAGAGTGCCTGAGCTGACCTACTCTGGTGATCAGATGGCCAAACACCCTGGTTGTCATGATAGAACTCTCATTCAGTGTCTGATGGAAGCAGATGCAGAGATCCACGGCCAAACCCCAAGTCGAGCTCTGGGTGTCCAATCGGTGAGAGAGAGGAGGGATTGTATGAGTGAGAGATGTTGAGACCATGGATGGAGGATGCACAGGGACAAATAGCCAAACTAGTGGAAGCACATGAACTGTGAACCAATAGCTGAGGAGCCCCCATGAAACTGAACCAGGCCCTCTGGATAAGTGAGACAGTAGATTAGCTTGAACTGTTTGGGAGGCCCCCAAGCAGTGGAGCCAGGATCTCTCCTTGGTACATTGGCTGACTTTTTGGAGCCTGGGGCCTATGCTGAGACATTTTGGTCAGCCTTGGTGTAGACAGGAGGGGACTGGACCTGCCCTGATTGAGTCTGCCAGGCTGGGCTGACTCCCCAGGGGAGACCTTGTCTTGTAGGAGGTGGGAGTGGGGGGTGGATTGGGGAGAAGGGCTGGGGGGTGGGAGGAGGGAGGATGGGGGAATCTGTGGCTGATATGTGAAATTAAGTTAATTATAAAATAAAAATACTATAAAAAGATAGAAACAAAGTTTAGATCTCTGTTTCTTAACCTTTAGCATGTAGAAATATTGTTGAACTTTTTAAAACCAAAACCAGAATTTCTGTTCCAACTTGCTTATAGCATTGAAATTGAAATTTTATATTTTTATATGTCATAAAATAATTCTTTTGGTGATTTGGTTTTCAACCACAAACCTGTAATAGGTATCATTAGTGTGTGGCTCCAACACAAACAGAGCTGTAAACTGCTAAGTACTGAGTGCGTGCACCTTTTCCTCACTCCTCTCTGCTTTCTCTTCCCTCAGCACAGTCAAGATGGAAGTGAATGCTTCTTTTCCACCATTAAATTTGTATTTCTGGAGACTAGCATAAAAAGAGATATAACTGAAATATACACAAAACTATTTGAAGATGTTACATCATTTTGACAATGGCCTGTGAAAAGTTATAACCAGTGCTACTCAGGGCCATTAAAATGCCCTTTTTATTTCTGAAGGGAACTGGTGCAAGAGTTGTAAAAACCATTGATACTCATAGGTCAAGGATCTTAAGATGTTCATTCTGAAGAAGAGATGATACAATTACTTATTTTGTACTTTTTTTATATGTACCTAATAAAATTGTTACTACCCTATGTTGTGATAGCCTAATAGAAATATTTACCTAGAAACTATAGGATTGTGGGAAAGTAGAATGGGTTAAAAGTTTTACTTAAGTGTGCTGTGTTCTGTTCACTTATAAAGCCACTTCCTATTATTTTAGGAAACCAAATAATTGCAAGAAACTGCTTTCAGCAATGATTTAAAGTCATACTACTTACTCTTTTTGCTAAGGAAGGAATGTTTTAACTGCTACATGCAGATATTTGTTCCCATAGACATGCCTAACTATGATGGGTATATTCAGTTTTCGAATGAACTATGATGGACAGGAGATTCAAAGAGTTTTCTCAGAAATCCAAATAGTCAGGGATTATAACACTGTTATCTGATGTTTAAATGCCATAGGAAAGTCTGAGGAACTGAAGAACTTTTGCTAAGCCTTAGCTTGGTAATTACAATGTAAAGCATTAGTGTGAACTAAAGCTGAGTTTTCCTATCTCTCAGAGAACCTGTTTGTGTTTTCATGTGTCTGTATTCCCATGACAGTACTCTTTCACCCAGACTATCTCAGAAAAAAAAATAGAGATATTAATCATGATCAAAGAAGGAAAGTTTATAAAATTTAATAAATTATTTTACATCTTGATGGCAGTTTCCCCTCCCTACTCTCCTTCCAATATGTCCTCCCAATCTCCTCTCTGCTTCCCCTCCCCATCCACTCCTCCATTTCTATTCATAACATGGCAGACCTCCCATATATATTGACAAAACATGGTATATCAAGTTGTAGTAAGACTAAGCAACTTGACTTGTATTCAGGTTGGGCAAGGCAAACAAGTATGATGAATAGGATCCCAAAAGCCAGCAGAAGAGTCAGAGACAGCCCCTGCTCCCACTGTTAGGAGTCCCACAAGAAGACCAAGTTACACAACTGTCACATATATGCAGAGGAATTAGGTCAGACCCATGAAGACTCCCTGGTTGTCAGTTCAGTCTCTGCGAGCTCATACGAACCCAGGTTAGTTGATCCTGTGGGTTTTCTCGTGATGTCCTTGACCCCTCTGGCTCCTACAATCCTTTCTCCCTCTCTTCAGCAGAATTCTTGTAGCTCAGTCTAATATTCGGCCATGGGTCTCTGTATCTGTTTCTATCAGTTGCTGGAGGAAGTCTCTCTCTTGACTATTTGGCTAGGCACCAATCTATGAGTATAGCAGAATATTGTTAGGCATCATAACATTGGCATCCCCCTCCCACACACCCCTGTCATGTTTGGTTCTATACTAGGTCTCTGGGTCATCCAACCTCTGGGTTCTGGTGCTCCAGGCAGTGTCAGGGGTGGGCTCACTTTAGTGGCATAGGTCTGGACCACTCTTTGGTTGGCCACTCCCACAATCTCTCTGTCACCCTTACCCCAGCACATCCCATAGGCCTGACAGACTGCAGGCCAAAGGTTGTGTGGATGGATTTATGTCCTAGTCCTCCATTGGTAGTCATGCCTGGTCATAGGAGATGACCAGTTCAGGCTACAGATCTTTAATTGCTAGGAGTCTTAGTTAGGGTCATCCTTGTAGAGTCCTGGGAATTTCCCTTGCACCAGGCTTCTACCTGACCCTGAAATGACCCACTTTCCAGGTGGCTCTTTTGGGGATGGGATGGGATGGGGGAGAAGAGTACTGAAAAATAAATTTTTTAAAATTTTATTTATTTGTTTTTTTGAGACAGGGTTTCTCTGTGTAACAGCCCTGGTTGTCCCGAAAGTTACTCTGTAGACCAGGCTGGCCTCGAACTCACAAAGATCCACCTGCCTCTGCCTCCCGAGTGCTGGGATTAAAGGTGTGTGTCACTACTGCCTGGGTCTTGAAAAATAAATTTTTACTGCAATATTATAATATTGAAAAATTTCAAAAAGAGGAGAAATATTCATCCTAGGAAAATGAATAAATATATGCCAATTCACCTATGACATATGTAAATGGTGCAGTATACTTGTAATATTTTTTATAGTTTAATACTTTATTTGTTCATGTTGGATATTACTGTGAGACTGGGAATGAACTGGGATAAAGTGGGAAAGAAACAAGGGCACAACACTGACCTCAACAGAAAGTGGATTTTCCTTTAATTAGAATGGTGAAGGGCAACAAACTTTCTGCAAGAATGGAGGTTGTGTGTATTTAGAGGAGTTGGGGACATTGTGTGTGTGTGTGTGTGTGTGTGT
>CABHPH010127113.1:0-12659 GCA_902168325.1 Peromyscus nudipes
GTGCCAACGAGTGAATGAGGCTTCTCTATGGGATTACACTGGACTCACCTCATCAGTTCCATTGAAGATTAAAAGCTGGAGCAAAGAATTGCTCAACTCTGCCCCACCCTGAGGAATTGCTGAGTGACTGTGAGCTAGGTTATCACATTGATCACGTGGCTTCTCCTTCCCAGGTGAAGATGGAGAACATGTTGGATGGTACACATGGGCAAGGCCTCCCTTGGTGGCTCACACTATGTGATGCATCTGCAGCCACAGGGAAGGACCTTTCTGTCACACTCAAGGTGCCATTCCCTTCCTTTGTGGCTCAGACAATGGACTATGGCTCCTGGCTGCCAGGGAGGGAAAGCCGTGACAAGCCGGTCCTCCAGAGCCAGAGGATCTGACTTTATGCAGAGCTCAAGACCTACTTCACTGGAACTGAAAGCAATTTGCAGCCACACAAAAGGATGCATTAGAGAGAGCCTGAGCGCAGCGGTAGGCAGCTGGAGGCTGAGGGAGAGAAGCGAGGAACTGGCCTGGAGATGAACAATTTAACACAGCCAAAGCAGGGACTGGGTTCCCTTCATGTGGCAGAACCCATGAGGTGGGTGCCTGGCCCTGCTGATGAGGAGGGCCAGCTTCATCCCTTCAGGTGCCGGCTAGGGGGGCTGACTTTTACTTCTGTTTTCTTGGTGAAGTCTGGAATGAGGCATGCAGCGTTTGGGTCTGGGATGGGGAGAGACGCTCAGGGCTGATGAGGTCTGGATTTTCTCTAGAGGTGAAGGAGAAACCAGAATCCCAACAAACAGAAAGAGAATTGGGACTATGACATCTGTGCCAGTTTGGGAGTGAACTTGGCTGTAAGTGACAGAGTTTTGGGGGAGCAGGAAGGACTGAATCAGCAGGGGGAGCCCCAAGAGAAGACTCAGGACTGGGGTTGTGACAGTGGGGACAGTCAGACACAGGTCTGGGAATGGATAAGAGCTTGGATATTAATGCTCATCCTATGTCCCAACTCACAGTGGGGGTCTTGGGTCTTCAGGCACCAGGGCAGACCAGGAATAACCCCGTAGTCACGGGGCTGGGGAAACATAGAATTGGGGTGGGAAGTACTTGGAAGTAACCCAGTCCCCATAACCAGACCCAAGGAATCCCAAGAGGAAGTGGGCTGCCGGAAGGGCCCAGACGGTGTGAGCTCTTTTCCCACAGACCCGCTGCCCCCTGACCTTGAGGCTTGGTGTGGGGGTTTTTAATTTTTGTTTTTTGTTTTTGTTTTTGTTTTCTCCACCCCTCAATGTAGAGCGTGGCTGGCTGATGCCTGTGGGACAAAAGACTGTGGGTATACCCAAAGCGCTTCCCGTTCTGGCCCATGACCTCAGACGGCAGCACCTGCGTATGCGAGGCCCTCGGTGCTTGCACCAATGCGACCTAGAAGAACACATCTTTTGGAGTCTGTGCTGCACAGAGGATGAGGCCGTCTAGCCCAGACCTAGAACGGAATGGCCCTGCACCCACAGACCCGCTAGCGAGGGAGGAAAGTGCAAGAAGCTGCTGTGCTTGGGGTGGTATTTTACACAACCCTGAGAGGGCGATGGCTGCAGACAGAGCCACACAGCACATTCAGGACTGGAGTGGCTTGGATGTGACCTGCCCCCTCCACCCCCGCAAAGGTTAAAAGGTGTAGTGGAGGGGTTCCCTAGAGGAACAGGACAGACAGAATGAAGATATGTGAAAAGATTTGTTGCACAGTATGGCCTACATGATGAGGTTGGTTAATCAGAGTACTCCAACGATGGCTGTCTCACACCAGAAAGGCCAAGAACCCAGTACTTGCTCAGTCCACAGAGCTGGATGCCACAGCTGTCCCGGTCTGGAACTGAAGGCTCGAAGGATTCCTGGAGAGCAGCTGGTCTTCAGTCCATGTTGGAAGCCCAAAGAGGCTGGTTCTAGCATCAATGGAGGAAGCAGCAGCAGCAGCAACAACAACAAAGCAGATGAGCTTGCCAGCAAGAGTGAAGGCAAGCAGGCAAAAAGCAAAGGGCTTTCTTCTTCTGTCTCCTTTCATCTGGGCAACCACTGGAAGGTGGCATCCATATTTACTGGGGGTCTTCCCACTTCAAGTAATCCGATGAAGAAAATTTACCACAGGTACGCCCAGTAGCCGACTTTCAGTTGGTTCCAGATCTCAAGACGACATCCAAGACTAGCAATCACAGTGGTGGTGGTAAGAGGTGGTGGGACCTTTAGGAGGCGGGGCCTGCTGAGAGGAGTTTAGATAACTGGGCACATTACCCTCCAAAAGAACTGAAGTAGTTCTCCTGAGACCTCAATTCGTTCTTTTAAATGTTCTTATAAAAGACTAGCCTTCCTGTCTTGCCATGTGGTGTCTTCATCCAGAACACACCCCCACCACTGTTAAGCCATCCAGCATCCTCGAGGATGCTAGTGCCACGCCCTCCAACCTCCAGAACTGTGAGCTAAATAGACACCTTTTTCTTCATAAACTACCCAAGCCTTAGGTATTTTGTTGTAGTCACGCTAATTGAACTAAGCTAGATTCAACCCTAGGCAAGCCACAGAGAATAAAGAAACCTCTTTTCCTGGCTCCAGCTCTACGCACCACCACTCACACATGGGCAGCACATCTATGGATGTTACAGCTGAAGTCCAACTCCTAAGGGTCTCTGTTAAGAGATTCTAGCAGGATGCATCGTCCCTGGAAGGCCCTTGTTGAAGCTCACACTGCCTAGAAGGGATGTGCAGGTCCCAGCTCCATCTCAAGCCTGTCAGAAACACTGCGATGGAGGTGGCAGGTAAGACCAACAGGGCCTGGGCAGTACCCTGAGCCCAGGAGGAAGTTAACAGCGGCACCAGGATGAGAAGCAGGTGTGCAGTGGACGCTGCAACCTGAGGACCACTCTCCTGTAACTAAGGGCTCTGGAGGTGTATAGTGAGCAGAGAGCCTTGAACCTGCTCCACACACATCATAGTGACCACAGGGAGCCTTGAACCTGCTCCACACACATCATAGTGACCACAGAGAGCCTTGAACCTGCTCCACACACATCATAGTGACCACAGGCCAGTTACCTCAGCACTCAACCAAGGGCCAGCATCCCCTCTCCTATGCTGTAGTGGGGGAGTACCATAAACTGATAGGCAGGGTCCCTCCCCGACTCCCACTGGCCAGGATAAATGGTGCATAAGAGTCCCATAGTCACACACGGAAGATTTGTGCTCACTTGGCTGTGTGACTCTGGGGGTAGGGTGGGGACTGTGCGTCTCTGAACCTCCGTTTCTTCATCTGTGAAAGGGGAACAGTAAGAACTCTTCCCTCTGAGTTTCACTAAGGACTCTGAGCTCCGCATACAGTGCCCAGCACAGAGCCTGGCACAAAGGGCATCCTCCACCCCAGGCAGCGGGTCTGCACCCAGGGCCCACAGGACGGCTTGCTATTCTCTTACAGCTCTCGTTTGTCCCATGGGTCCATTCCAGAATACTGTATGGGGTCCACAGCCACCCCCTCCTCCCCCGACGCTTTCTACCTCCTTCCCCATCCAGCTTTGACAGGGTTGGGCTGGTTCTGGATGGAAATGGATTTTCTGTCCCCATGAAAATCTCATAGAAAATGATCATATCTCCTATCGGATGAATGATGAAAGCAAAAATACATCCGCAGTCTACCGTTAGGCTCTTCTGAGCAAGCAGGCTGCCTGCATACCTGAGAGGCTCATTAAGAGCTGTTTGGGAAATGTGCTCTCCCCGCCATTAAGCCACATTGTGTTAAAAGCAGTTTCCACTCCACTGCCTGCTAAGTTTTCTCCTTTTCCCTCCTTTCATATGAGAGCGGCCCCGTTCGTTGCTATAGCCCCCCAAATTGATATATTACAGCCAGAGCTGTAATTCCCTAGGTAATTGTATTAGTTACTTTTCTTGTTGCTTTTGACAAAGTGCCTGACAAAAAGCAACTTCAGGAGGGAAGGGTCTATTTGGGCTTAAGAAGGGCTTAAGGGATGCAGCTCATCATGGCCGTGGAAGGCGGGGCAATGGGGGGGAGCAAATGAGGCAGCCAGTAGCATTGTGTCCACAGTCAGGAAGCAGAGGGTGGTGAATGCTGCTGCTCAGCTCACTCTCTCCTTGGTCCCCAGCTCGTGGGATGGTGCCACCTGCATTCAGGTGGGTCTTTTCTACTCAGTTAAGTCTCTCTAGGAACGACTTCACAGGTATGCCCAAGGGTTGTCTCCTGGCGGGTTCTAAATCCAGTCAAGCGGACCGTGAAGGTTAGCCATCACGGTTTGGAGAGGGGGCCCCATGACCAGGAAGCAGCAAGCCCCTTCCTTGCTGGCATCATGGTCTTGAACTTCAAGCCTCCAAAATTATGAGAAAATAACTTTTGGCCATGTAAGCCTTATATCAGACAATGGCCTTTTAATGGCCAAATGGGCTGTGACATTTATTCTTGGGAAAGACCTGTTCAGGGAGAAGAATCCTTGACCTCCTAAAAAGGTGCAATTCATTTAAGAGGCTGTTATGGCTTCAACTATGGCTGAGTGAGAGCGTGTGAGTGTGAGCATGTGAGTGCAAGCATGTGAGTGTGCACACTAGGCCTTTAGGGAGAGGGTTGAACAAGGGTTTTTTTTATTTGAGTTGGTATGTGATGTGTGTGTGTGTGTGTGTGTGTGTGTGTGTGTGTGTGTGTGTGTAGGCACGTGTGCAAATGTATGTAGAAGCCGTAAGTTAACAGCAGGTCTCTTCCTCAGTAATTCTCCACTTTATTTTTGGAGATGGGAGCTCACTGAGCTTGAAGCTCTTGCTAGACTGGCTGGCCAGCAAGCTCCAGGAATCCCCCTGTCTCAGTTTCCCCAAAGCTAAGCTTACAGTCAGCAGGGCTGGCTTTTCTACAAGGGATCTGGGGGATCAAGCCCAGGTCCTTATGATTGTGTGGCAATAACTTTGCGGACAGAGCCATCTCCCCAGTCCCAGGTTAAACTGGTTCACTTACAACTGCCTGCAGTTACCTAACTAGTACCATGTCTGCTGCTTTCTTCTCAGCATTCAGGAAAATGGTGGAGGTCTGGTTAGTTCTCTCAGCTCAGCTCTGGTCCGGCAGGTAGCTGCCCTTTTACCTGCATGGCTCTCTAGAGCCCAGTCCCTCTCTAACCAGCTGGTGCAACCTCAGGACCTTCGTTCTTGGCCTTGGTGTCGGGTCCGTGAGTCCTGATCTCTCTAAGAACTTAGTCTTTTTGCCTCTTGGGGCCTTCCCACTGCATCACTGAGTGTACAGCCTGGAAAGTGGAGCAGGGCTGCATTTCACACCATCCTCATGTTACTAAAGACAGGATCTTTTGGCATGGCCATGGCAGAAAGGACACCAAGCTAAAACTGTACACATTCAGGCCAAGACTTTAAGGGGACTTCAGCTCAGCAGCCGAAGAGAGACGCTGGCCGAGAGGAAAACAGTCTGCTTCCGGAGTAAAAGGGTTGACTTCCGGGGCAGTTGAAGGTCTGGTAATGTCCACTGCTGTGGGTATATTTTCAAATGATGTTTTCCTCTTTGTGTCCTTGTAGTCTGTGGCTAACAAGGGATCAACTTGTCCCCAGAACTGCTGAGTTGTTCTCACAGTGGGCAATTGTTCTGTGCAAACTTTCTGGCCTTGAAGCTCAGTCTGGGCCTGGTGGAGAGGCTGAAGGGCAGTAGGTGCTTAGAATACAAATGCTTCAGAAATACCACAGGGGCAAGGCGGTGGCCATGCCATTAATCCCAGCACTTGGGAAGCAGAGCTAGTGGATCTCAGTGAGTTCCAGGGCAACCTGGTCTACATAGTAAGTTCCACACCAGCCAGGGCGACACAGTGAGGCGCTATCTCAAAGAAGAAAAAAAAAATTAAAGCACAGAGCACATAGAAGAAAATGTCTATGTCTACAGGCAGAGCTGAGTGATCTAACTCAAAGATTAGGACAGTCGGGCTCGAGAGATGGCTTGGAGGTTAAGAGCACTGTCTGCTCTTCCAGAGGTCCTGAGTTCAATTCCCAGCAACCACATGGTGGCTCACAGCCATCTATAGTGAGATCTGGTGCCCTCTTCTGGTGTGCAGACATACATGCAGGCAGAACACTGTGTACATAATAAATAAATAAATCTTTAAAAAAAAAAAAAAGATTAGGACAGTCAAGGGACAAACACTGTGAAGACAGAGGCCAAACCTTTCGTCCCTTTCTGGTTTCCCAGCAGACATCCGCAGGAGAAAGGGCAGTGAGATTCCATCTCACCTCAGTCAGAAGACGGAACAACAGATGCTGGTGTGGAGGTGGACAAAGGGATACTGCACAGGTGGGAAGAGACACCAGTCCAGCCACTATGGAAGTCAGTGTGCAGTGTCTCCAAAACATGGAAACAAATCTTCCAGGGCTTCAGAGATGGCTCAGTGTGTAAATGCACTTGCTGCCCAACCATGAGGACTTAAGTTTGACACCAGCAATGATGTAGAAAGCTAGGCATGGCCACACACATGCCTGTAACTCCAGCACTGTGTCGGGACACAAGGACGTCTGCAGCTTGCTGGCTGCCAACCTAGCTCCAGGCTCAGTGAGAGACTGTCTCAGGGGAATAGGGTGAAGAGTGAAAGAGGATACCTGACATCCTTCTCTGGCCTCGGCCTGCATGCATAGGCATGCACATCCTCACACACATGTGCATATTCCATACACACACACACACACACACACACACACACACACACACACACACAGTCTGTCACTGTCTCTTCCTGGTACCTGAGGATCGGGGTGTCGAAATCTCAGCATCTTCTCCAGCACCGTGTCTGCCTGCATGACACCATGCTTCCCACTATGATGGCAATGGACTAAACCTCTGAACTGTAAGCCAGTCCTAATCAAATGTTTTCCTTTATAAGAACTGCCCTGGTCACGGTGTCTATTCATAGCAATAAAACCCTAACTAAGACACCAGGCTAGACCACTCCTGTGTATTCACCTAAAGGACTCCAAGTCAACACACTACAGAGACACTCACACATCAGTGTATGCTGCTGTGTTTACTGTCCAGGATAGCTACGATATGGAAGAAACCCTGGTGTCCAACAGCACAGGAACAAACAAGGATAATGAGAGAGATACATATATTATAATTTAAGATTTTATTTTTTATTTTCATGTGTATGGCTGTTATGCTTGCATGTATATGTATGTACCATATGAGTGCCTGTGCTCAAAGAGACCAGGAAAAAGTGCTAGAACCTCTGGAACTGGAGTTATAGGTGGTTGTGAGCCACCTCATGGGTGCTGGAAACCAGACTTAGGTCCCCCCGAAATATCGAGTGCTCTTAACAGCTGAGCCATCTCTCCAGGCCCACGCAGTGGAATTTTTTATGAAGTTATGCTATATGCAGGAAAATGGATGCAACTGGAGGTAATCTTATTAAATGAATTAAGCCAGTTTCAGAAAGACAAATATATATATTTTCTCTCATGTGGTTCCTAGATTGTATGTAGACACCTGTGGGACCAGCCATTGTCCACCCTGTCCCTGGTGAATCAATGTCCCCCAGGGTGTGCTCTGAGCACAATCAGTGATGAAGCTAAGGAGAACAGGACCTTTAAGGACATGTCTGGGAAGACTTGGGGCTAGGGCTCTGGAGTTCTGTCTGCTGCCTCTGGTCTCCTCTGCCCCTCACACTGTGTCCTTCCCACTTCGAGGAAAGAGCAGCTGCCCCAGGCCACACAATCAGTTGTGCACCTCCACCTTCTCAGGCTCACACCAGCACCCTGTTTGGGTTATCAGAACACAGAGAGTGTATGCCAAGGGCAAGCTCAGCAGCCAGGGGCTTCTGGGAGCTGAGGTCAGCTGAGAGAGAGCCTCACTTCCATTTCCATCTGCTGGAGCTTTAACATCCAGCACAGGGTGCAGCACAGAGCAAACATCCCCTAAGGCCCTGGTGCTGGGACAACACAGCAATGGGAACAGAGTGGGGAGGCTCCCCCAGCACCCCTCAGCCTGACCCTTCCTGCCCCCCACCATGTTCCCTTCAGGCACTGGCTTCCCCACACTGTTCTTCCAGCATTTAAGCTCTTCTCTCAGCCTCCCACAATGCAC
The DNA here is from genome assembly GCA_902168325.1 of Peromyscus nudipes. Classification (NCBI taxonomy): domain Eukaryota; kingdom Metazoa; phylum Chordata; class Mammalia; order Rodentia; family Cricetidae; genus Peromyscus; species Peromyscus nudipes. The sequence continues at coordinate 8,096 of CABHPH010127113.1, forward strand.
CTGCTTCCACCTACCACAGGACCTTTATATGTGCCCCATCTCTAGAGCAACCCTTAGTAGGTGTGGCTCCTCCTAACTTCCTTGGAGCAAATCTAGTCTCTATAAGACTCTATCTCTACTTGATACTGTGTTGTCAAAGTGTCAGAGTCCCTGCCTGCACAGCCTCGCCCCAGTTGTGATAAATTCGTTGTGTACCCAGCAATTTGCTCATCTGGTGGCTGCAAACTCCTCAAGGGAGTCTGTGGGACAGGCTTGGTCACCCTTCTCAAGTCCTGTGGGAGCCACAGGAAACAAGATGGTGCCCAGTGGCTGAAGGACTACAGTCCTGATGAAGCTCGGTCCCCTACATTTTCTCTAATATAACAAGAGAAAGCATTGACAAGCGGGGGACTGCTCTCCAATGGTCAGACAATTGTAGCTTTGGTTGAGTCTGAGAGGTACTGGTAGAATAATGGCTTTTAGCGCCAGTCCTTCCCCCTGAGGTCTGGCATCTTAAAATTCATAGACTCTCAGCATCTCGGGGCTGCAGGGATTTTCCTAGGCACTTACTGATAACCTGCCTGGCGGGAATGGATTTATGATGGTGCGTGTACTTGCAACCATACACACACATACTCACTCACTCACTCACACAGAGGACTTTATCTTTCTCCACTCAGCTTCTCCCCTTCCCTGCCCTCTAAATGAGAATATTATCTTTGCAATATTATCTTTGGTCTCTGACGTGTGTGTGCATACTCTTGATGCTGAACCCAGAGATTCGGCAGTAGAAAGAAAATCAGAGAAGAGACCAGACGGAAAAAGCTGATCTTTCCATGAAATGAAGATGGGGAAGGAGTTGGGAGAAAGGGAGAATGGCCCTGCAGACTCTGTCTGGGAGATTGTGGAGTTCAGGGTGTGCACTGCAGTTCTCTAAGGGTGAGGAATACAACATTAGCATGCATTATGGAGTATAAGCCACACCCCTATTGTTTGCCTTTGGAAGCAGATACACAAGATGCTGCTTCTGTGGCATACTGAGTTGAAATGGGACTCATAGACCCCACTGCGACCCCAACATGCATACATACCTCAAAGTCAGGATGGGGTTGTATGCCATGTCCCCATTCCCAGTAACTGTGTGTATGCCATGTCCCCATTCCCAGTAACTGTACAGAGGAGACTCTTGGTTAGTAACTCCTCAACAAATGAAGACAAAGAAACCATCAACACAAGACCCAGATCTCACCTCCAAAAGGATAAGAGAGATTTTATTCTGGACCTAAATACAAGTGACTGTAGCCGAGGAACACAGACTTGGGTTACTGTAAACACCACATTCCGCTGTGGCAACAGTTTCAGGGGCTTTTTAGTAACAGAACAAAGAAAGCTGTAAATTAAGGTACTGTTCAAATACATTTGTGGGGATCTCAGGTCATTGGGTTGCAGCAGAGTAGGGAAGTCTCCGCTCCAGTCCTCAGATGTTATCTACCACTCTCTTGGCCTTTGGGATGGTGGAGGCTAGAGATCTATTTGTACATTCCAAAAAGGATTTTACAAGGATGTTAGGTCAGGCAGAGGTGAGCAATAAATAGCTATTAAGGGGCTAAAGATAGTCCCAGATAATTTGGCTCCAAACCTGCACCATTCCAGCTCTTCACAATCAGGGACATTCTGATCAGTCCATAGGCCGTGCGGGATCCTTAACAAAGGCAGGGGCTCTGCTCTTTTCTGGAAACTTCAGTTCATAGAACAAAGCAAAGTCCTTACCTCTAAGACCGCATTTCACAGGGAGTTTGGATGCCATGGGTAACAAGACTGTCCAAAGAAGGGTGATCAGATCCACTGAGGCCTTACCGAGAGTTGGGCTGGCAGCCTAAGGCAGAGGTCAGAGATGCAGAAGTGGACTCAGAGAGGGCATGAAATGGACCTCATTTTCACAGCCAGGCAAATCTCTCTGTTGGCTTTCATTCCATGCTCTTCATGCTCTTCCCACTCACTGCTTGGAGCAAAGGACACATATGTACACGACCCTGGGGACCCGGGTAGGGCTCAGGGGTAAGTTGCCCTTGACATGGACTTTGAATGGTACATGATATTTCAACAGGTACAGGTGACAGGCCCAGGGATGTGGAGATGGAAGTGTACTCCAGAGATTGTTATTCAGCTTTCAGTTACTGGAACAAAATACCCGAGATAACCAACTTAAAAGAGGAATGTTTACTAGAGCAGGCAATTCTGAAGATGTATCTCTGGACCCTACTGCTTCGTGGGCCTGTGGCAAGACACCATGCTTGAGAAAGCTGTCTACCTCATAGCAGCAAGGGAATGAAATAGAGAAAAGAGACTGGTTTCCCATAATCCTCTTTGAAGGCACACCCCCAGTGACCTAAAACCTCCTACTAGACCCCACCTCATAAAGGTTCTATTACCTCCAAATACTGCCCCACTTAGGATCAAGCTCTCGATACACGGGGCTTTGGGAACATTCTAGGTCCACAGTACAGGTGACAGGGCAGCCGCTTCCTCAGAGAGCAGCAAAACATACCGAAGCCTGTGCATCTTTGGCATTAGAGGTGGAATTCAGAGGTGTAAAGGGGAGATGTAAGCGCAAGGGCCGAGTGGGGCTGGACCAGGAAACAAGGGCGCGGCTTCCCGTAGTTTTTCAAACCAACGGAGTCGAGTGCATGGACTCGACATAGCAATGAATTCCCAGACCTTTCGTTCAGGCGTTTAGACTCCAGTTGCTTCCCCTGCTCTGACAGCAGCTGGTTCCCAATTGTCGTGAGGCCCATACAACTCCTCAGAGTCCTGGACCTGCTCACTGGGTTCCCTGGACTCCTCAGACTCCATCTGTCTGGGCCTGAGCCCACCTCATACCCTGTCTCTTCAGGCCCATTGAACACCTATTTCGTGTTAGAGTAAGCATGGCAGGGTGAGCCCTGTCCTTAGTAATCATTTAGTCAAGGGAGTAGAGGCCATAAATAAGCCAATACAGTTCACAACCAGGGTGCTTACTGGGAAAGGAGAAAATGGCGTAACACAAGAGAAAGAAAAAGAGAACTCAGCCTGGGAAAAGTGGGTCAGGCTTTCTGGTTTAACCTGAGACCGGAGTGTCAGAGGAGCCAGTCAGGCAAAATGGAAGGGAAAGGTCTTTTCTGTAGAACTGCCAGTGCCAAGGCCTTGAGGCAGGAATCTTAGAGAGTCTCACCAGATCCTCAGCTGGTCTTGCTTCCTCAGACTGGAAGCCTCTATGTCCTCATATCCGAATGGCTCTCAGCTCAACTGCTGCTTGAAAGCCTGAATGCTTAACCAGGCCAAATGCTTCTCCAGGCCAAATGCTTCTCCAGGCCAAATGCCAAATGCCTCTAGTTTCTGGTCCTCACGCCTTATATACCTTTCTGCTTTCTACCACCACTCCCTGGGATTAAGACTTGCTTTCTGGGATTAAAGGCGTGGGTCACTGTTGCTACCAGCTCCCAAGTCCCGCCAGTCTCCAGCTCCCAAGTCCCGCCAGTCTCCGAGCCCACTTATAAAATAAACACACAGACGCTTACATTATTTAAACTGCTTGGCCATTAGCTCAGGCCTATCATTGTCTAGCTCTTACTCTTATATTTAGCCCATTTCTATTAATCTCTACTTTGCCACGTGGCTCGTGGCTTACCGGTACTTTCACATGCTGTTTGTCATGGTGGCGGCTGGCAGTGCCTCCTCAGCCTTCCACTTCCCAGAATTCTCTCCTCCTTGTCCCGCCTATACTTCTTCCTGCCTGACCACTGGCCAATCAGTGTTTTATTCATTGACCAATAAGCAACATGTTTTACATACAGACCATCCCACAGCACTTTCCCTTTTTTTTTTTTTCAAAAAGGAAGATTTTAACATTAACATAGTAAAATTACATATAATTTGGGAATTTGGGCGTAGCTTTTCTTATTACTTCCTGGTGGAGGGGGGCGCTGTATCTTATGGGGACATAGAAAATTTTAGGATTATGGAGTAGTCCATGAGTGTGTATCGTCTGAGCCAGTTGCCTTGAAACGGTTTTGGATGTTGGATCATCTGGGCCATGGTGTCATCGGAGACCTCTCAGGGGGTCTTGGCTGGTCAAACCTGATGTTTCTTAGTCTGGAACAAATCCATAGCCTCTGGCTTTCGGTGGAAACAAAAGCAGTGGGACTGGCGGGTGACAGAGATTTGTCCTGACTGTGGGCCCGGCAGGAAAACTCTAGCTACAGGTCACCACGCCTGGCCATTTCCAAAGTGGCCTTGAACTCACAGAGATCCAGAGGGATTTCTGTCTCTGGAATGCTAGGATTAAAGGCGTATGCCACCACTGCCTAACCTCTGTTTCATATTGTGGCTATTCTGTCTCTGACCCCAGGTAAGTTTATTAAGGTACACAATATTTTGGGGAACACAATGCCACCACAGGAAGGAGCTTGGGCAAACCGAGAATGGAGGCCCTAGTGTGCCTGGAACCTCCCAACCCTTAGGACCTGGTCAGGCAGGACCACACGGGCTGTGGCAAGGCTGAGAGTGGTGTGATTTCAGCTGAGTCCGGTGTGTTCATAGCTGCCTT
>CABHPH010127113.1:12669-36621 GCA_902168325.1 Peromyscus nudipes
TCAGCTGAGTCCGGTGTGTTCATAGCTGCCTTCAGTGTGGAGAGTGGCCTAGAGGGATGGAACCAGGAGAGACAGAGAGAGGAGCCAGCTGCCAGAGAGTCAGGCCAAAGATCAGAACATGTCCACATCCTTCCAGGAGCAGGTAACCGGAACATCAAGCAAAAAGGTGGGTATCAGGTTGCCCGGGAGAGACCCCAAAGAAACCAAACCGGCCAGCCCCTTGATTTTAGACTCCCAGCCAACCCCAAGAAAATCAGTTTCTGCTGTTCAAGTGCCTTTGTCTGTGACAGCCAGTGTGAACCCCGAGGCACTCCCCAACCACCTTATGTTATATACAGCGCTTGGCTCCTGACATTGACTCTGTATGAATTTGCATGTTGTCCCCTCTTCTACATGTACTAGATTCTGAACCGCAACAATCACTCCACCTGCTCCCTGGGGTATCCCCAGACCCCAGTCAGCACTTCTCCCATAGAAAGTCCTCAACAAATGAAGAAGTCTGAGACAAACATTTGTGGTACCGAGTTCTGTTCCCTCTGCCCCCTTCCGGTGTGATCCTGGACTGCTCTCCCCTTCTCGAAGTCCAGTGCGCATCATCTGTAAAGTAGTCCTGATCACCTTGCCAACTCCTGAGGGCTTTTGAGCCAGTGGGAGACAAACAGCCAAACTGCCCAGCTCCAAAATCAACAGATAGGGCTGTGGGTGCTTTTCTCTTGACAGTGGGAAGTCCGTTCACTAGTCTGTTCCCTCCACCAACGCACGCTGACAGCTCTTCTGATGCCAGCTGCTGGCAACCCTGAAAGATCACTCTGCTTTCTCACCTAGATACCCACAGATCACTGAGGGAAAGAAACCGAGGGACCAGGGGCTCGGGGCTGTGTGCACACAGAAGTAGGATCGGCTAGTGGGACTTCAGAGACAAGATGTTGAGAAGGGCGAGTTCACCAGACTGGCAGGAAAGGAAGGGCATTCGGGCAGAGGGAAGGGTGAGGGCAAAATCGGGGGCAGGTTCTGGCTGATGCCGCTGCCTCTGACGTCTACCTAGATGATGGTGACTGTGTGTGCTGTGACCCCCAAGGTATTAGGCATTGGGAAGTTGTTTCCAGCTGGGGGTGACCCAGAGGCACTGTGCCTCTAATAATTACTCTGGAGCAGAGTGTAGGGGAAATCTTGAAGGCATCGAGGCCAGCAGTGTGTGGACCTGTGGCAGGAAGGACACTCAGCCAAGGACCATGGAGGGTACAGAGGGTCAGGACAGGCCCCAGGTCAGGAGAAGAAGCAACCAGGCCAGTGGTTCATCATGGGAACATGTGTGTCTTAGAACATGTCTCTCTCAAATGCCTTACTAATGTCTGAGTCTCCCTGCCAGGCAGAGCTGGGCTGGCAAGTGGGGTGCAGAAGCTGTGGGGTCAGGGTTGAGTCAGCCAGGACATGGCCATCATAACTCACAAAGACGTCAGAAGGAACATTCTGTCAACCAGAACCAGGCCAGGAAAGCCGATCAGCCCAGTTTCCTCCCACCCCACAGCCAAATGAAAACACATTTGTTTCCATGACACACTTGTGTTTGCAGGAGACAGCGCAATTGTTTTTCTGCACTGAGGAGGCAAGAATAGAAAACTCCACCTGCCAAGACAGCCTTCCTCCCCCAGGCACAAAGGACAGAGGAAGCGCCTGTCCCCAGCTTACTGGTGCCTGAAATGCCAAGGCTTCTTCCCTAGACTCCAGGCTTCGTCATTTGTCAAAATACAAACAACTTCCCAGAAGTCGTGTCTTAAGACAGACTTAGTTTCTTTAATTTTACAAATATTTACTGAGTCGTTTCTTTAAGCCAGGCAACGCCTAGACTCTGGGAATAGAGAGATTGATTGAGATCAACCTCTCAAGGGACCAGCAGGTTCTGTGTGGACGGGTGATGGGTCACTGGGTGCAGTAGGGAAGCCTGGCTACAATGGTACTGACGGATTGGCTGTGGGGCCAGGCAACAGGAAACCACAGGAGAGATTCATTCATTTTGTAGTTGTGAAAGGTCAGGGTTGATCTAAGGATCTCAGGTGGGGGATACAGCAAGGCAAACGAATGCAGGCCTGAACACTGGAGGGTGTGGTATCCCCATGCCACTTAGCAGGTTTAGATGGAAGGCAAGATAAGGCATATGGGACCAAGCAGCAAGGAGTTCTCATTGACCCAAGGTGACATCGTCTGATTCAGTTCAGTATCCTTCCCACCTCCAATTCACCTCTTCTTCCTTTCCAGGACTTCTCTGTCCCCACCTTCATCATATAGACTGGATGGCCCACCCTTAGCTCCAAATATGGATTCTGTTTGGGTAAGCAGTCAGTCTACCCATTCTGCTGGATACAGTGATTGGTTCAGGGAAAGGCATACAACTCTGTTCAAACCAACGAAAGGTGAAGAGATGTTGGGGTGGATTGGGGGTTCTTAGAAAAAGGAACTACTCCCCTCCTTGAAGGAAGTTTCTAGAAGGAACTTGCTGTCTTCTCCTTCACTTTGACTGAGGGTGTAGCCATTCAGGGATCCAGGCAGCTGGTGGCTGAGGACAGAGAGGAGCAAGAAGAGACAAGCAGGGTGGTACATGCTTGTAGTCCTGAAGGTAAGAGGAACATTCAAACCTTGGAGTTCCAGGGTAGTCTGGACCACATAGCAAGATACACAGAGACAGAGAGAGATGGTAACGAGGAAGATGATGGAGATGGTGCTGAACACAATGGCTGGTTTGTGATCAACTTGACACAAGCTAGAGTCATCTGGAAGGAGAGAATCTCAGTTGAAAAGATGATTCCACCAGATTGGCCTGTAGACAAGTCTGTGGGGAAATTTCTTCATTAATGATTGCTATGGAAGGACCCAGTTCACTGTAGATGGTGTTATTCCTGGCCAGGTAGTCCTGGGTACATAAGAAAGCGGACTGAGCAAACCAGGAAACAGCATTCCTCCATGGTCTCTGCTTCAGTCCCTGCCTCCAGGTCCCTGTCTTGAGTTGCTGCCCTGACTTCCCTACATGACAGAGGATGATGGGAATGTGCAAGTAAACCATTTCCTCACCAGGTTGCTTTGGTCAGGGTGTTTTCTCAAAGTCATCGAAAGCTACGACAATGGTGATGGTGGCAGTGATTGTGATGATGGTGATGATGGTGATGGTGATGATTGTGGTGATGATGATGGTGATGACGGTGGTGCTGGTGGTGATGGAGATGATGATGGCGGTGCTGCTGATGGTGGTGTTGGTAGTGGTAATGATGACGGTGATGGTGGTGATTGTGATGGTGGGCTTTCAAATGTAAACCACTCTCTCCAGCTTTTTAAAATGTTTTTAGCCATTCTTTAAGAATTGCATACATGTATACAATGTATTTTGATCCTAACAACTGCACTCGGCTTTTCATATGGGCTCAGGTCATCCACTGTGTCATCTCACTAGCCTCCTTTGAGATTCTTGAGAAAGAAAAACAGGGCCAGTGAGATGGCTCAGTGATAAAGGCACTTGCCACCAAGCCTGAGGACCTGAGTTTGATCCTGGGACCCACATAGTGGAAGGAAGAAAACCAACTCCTACATACTGTCTTCTGACTCATATGCACACACTCTTCCCCCGACACTCCAAACAAGTAAATGCTTTTTAATGTAAAGGAAAACAGTCCCCAGGGACCTCCTGTTTGGGTACATGCCATGCATGAATGTTCACATGTGTGTTTGTGTGTAGTTCCTTCTACTCGAATGTCTGTGCATGGCTGTTTGCATGTGACCAACTCTGTGAGATGATTTATATTTTATATTAAAAACAACTTGGCATCTCAGAATCAACACTATTTTCAAACCCAAGACAAATATTTAGCTCATATCTTATCCCACATGGAAAATGCAGACATCCTGAGTTGTTTCATCTCTACCCACAGCCCCATGGTCACAACCACCCAGGTAGCATCTGCTAAGAACAGAAAACACGTATCCATGTGATGGGGATGCTGCCAAGCTTGGAGGAAGCTGTGATGATTTTGAGATTCCAGGGAGATGGAGAGCCCACAGACCCATGATCAGCCTTCCATGGTCACGGTCCTCAGTTATATTTCCTATCTGGCCCATCAGGTCTAATGGGAAGCTCCCTTCACCCCTAATGTCTATACTTGCACTGGTTTGCTCTGTCACCAGGTTGTTGAGTTCTGGAAGCCTCCTAGGCACAGACACAGACATGAGATGAGTCAACTGTGAAGCTTGATCAGGGCTCAGCCACAGGTGGAGCTGGGCTAGAATCCAGATTCGATCTTTCTGTTTTGTTTTGGGTGGTGTATGTGTGTTGTAGTATGTGTGTGTGTGTGTGTATGTGTATGGGTATATGTGTGTGTGTGTTGTAGTGTGTGTGTATGGGTATGCTGTGTATATGCAATGCAGTATATGCATACATGATGTGTGTGTGTAGTATAGTCTATGTATATATGGGAGTGGGTGGGTGTAATACAGTGTATATGTATGATGTGTGTATATGTGTATAGTATATGTGCATATCTGCACATTGTTGTGGTGATATTGTGTTCCCCAAAATATTGTGCACCCTAATAAACTTCTCTGGGGTCAGAGAACAGAACAGCCACAATATTAAACAAAGAGGTTAGGCAGTGGTAGCACACACCTTTAATCCTAGCATTCCAGAGGCAGAGACCTGCCTGGATCTCTGTGAGTTCAAGGCCACACTGGAAACAGCCAAGCATAGTGACTCATGCCTTTAATCCCAGGAAGTAATGGCAGGAGGCAGAAAGGTGTTTAAGGCGTGAGGACGAGAAACTAGAGCTGGTTACACTTTTAGGCTTTTGAGCAGCACAGTTCAGCTGAGAGCCATTCAGACTGAGAAAGCAGGATCAGCTGAGGAATTGGCGAGGTGAGGAAGCTGTGGCTTGTTCTGTCTCTCTGATCTTTCAGCATTCACCCGAGTACCTAGCTCCAGGCTTGTTTGTATTAATAAGACCTTCTAACATTTCACGCTACACATTGTTGTATGTGTGTGCGCATGTCTAGGTAGTAAATGCACGAGGGTGTGCTTGTGTAGAAGCCAAAGGTCAGCTTCAAGCATCTTCTCTATTGCTCTCCACCTTTTTTTTTCCTTTGTAAGACAGGATCTCACTATGCAGCCTTGGCTACTTTGGAGCTCACTATGGAGACCAGGCTAGCCTTGAACACACAGAGATCCCCCTGCCTCTATTTCCCAAGTGCTGAGATTAAAGTTGTGTGCCACTACACCAGGCTCCACCTTTTTTGGGGGGAGTGCAGGATCTCTCACTGATTGGGGGGTGAAGGATCTCTCACTGAATCTGCTGACCACCTGGCTAGCCTGGCTGGGGTTCAGATGCACACTGCCACAACCAACTTTTTAAGTGGATGCTGAGGATCCAAACTCAGGTCTTCACACTTGTGGAGCAAGCACTTTCCCCACCAAGTCACCTACATAGCCGGAGTCCAGGCTCTACCTCTCATGCTGTGGAAATGGAGGTGCTGTTTAACCTGCTATGCCTAGTGAGCACCCCAGGGTAGCTGCTCCACAATGGGTCACTTGCTGTGATCCCCCTTATGAAGGCTGACATGAACAGTCATTTGCTCATATTCCCCATTCATGTTTCTTCCTAACTAGTCTGCTGGTGTGACACTTGCCTTCAGCTTCTTAATGGGTTCAGCCACTGTTCACACATGAACCTTTGTCCTCATCAGTAGAGTTGGCGCTCATTAAAGAATTCCTCATACCATCAGAAACGTGAGGATGTGCGACCTGCCTCCTTCCCCAGTGTGTGTGATCTGGGTTTCTGTAGCCCTTCAGGCTTTCTCAGTGTGAGCAGATTCACCTGCTTCCCCTCATGAACTGCTCTCTTGTCTGCCTGTATCCAGCCAACAGCGTGGAATTCACAGCTCTTCCCTAAAGAACGTGCCAACTTAAAGACTGACAGCTTCTGCTCTTCTACCCCCACTCAAGCAACTCCATACTGGGGACCTGCCCTGGGCCAGACACGGTGATGAGCTCTTTACATGATGATCCCTAAGGAAGAGGCCCCCCAAGCTTGCAGATGTGAAAAAGTCTAGATGACAGCAACATCTGCTCATAATGAGTGGGGCCACAGCATTCATCTCAGGCCCTTCTAATCCTACAGCCCATTGTTCCTGTTGCCTCTGGCACTGCAGATTTAGATACAATCCTCCTGTAGAGGTCCTTTTGTCCTCTTTTCCTCCTCCTCCTCCTACTACTACTACTACTACTACTTTTTCTCGTCTTCCTCCCTATCCTCTTAAAACCTATCCTTTCTCTTTCCCTTCACCAGCTCTTTGCCCACAGCCCAGCACTGCCAAGATCATGTGGGCAGGCACCCTGGGATCCGGCATGCCCTGTCACTCACTGGGGCCATGAAGGGAATCTGACTTCAGAGCATCCCACGTTATAGAGACAAAGCTCAGGGCTCCCCAACTTGCTACCCAACAGAGGTGTCACCCGCAGCTCAAGCAGCTTGCCTAGGAAGTGGCAACATGATTTCTCCTTCCCTCCTTCTGGCAATGCTGATGTGGAACTGCCCCTGTCCTTGGTGTCCTATCACCACAGAACTGTAAGTGATCAGAAGTTGGCTTCCTCCAGACCTCACATGGCTCCTGTAAGGAAATGGGGCTCACTGTGAACTTGGAATGGGAAAAATAAGATCAAAAAAACAAGTGAGGTCCAGAGCTAGACTCAGACCCCAGGACCCCTAATTCTCCAGCTAGTATCTCGAACACAATGGGTACCACCTGGGACTAGATGCATGGTGTTGTGTGTTGCTATTTGTTTGTTTTGATTTGGATTTTTGTTTTGTTTTTCCTTTTACAAAGGGATGTTCTGTCTGATGAAGACTGACCTAGAACTCCCTATGTGGCCCAGGCTGGCCACCCACTCCTGATCCTGCAGCTTCCCCCTCCCCAAGTGCTGGGATTGCAAGCCTGCACCGCCGCACATGGCTTGAATTTTTACGTTTGTTCGTTTGCTTTTATTTCCACATGAGCGCCATCCTTCCAGCTCCTCAGGACACTAGGGAAGAGGCAGAGCTACTGGATTCAGGGTTCTGAGCCTAAGGCTGCCTCTGACCCAGTGCGTATGAACTTGGGGGGGTGGGGGCCACTCCTTCGTCACCTCTGGCCTCCAATCCTTCATCTGTAAGAGACCTTCCAGAAGTCCAGGTGTTCAGTTTGATGCCAAAATGTGCCCAGAGTGTCCTGTGCCCCATAAGGCTCAAAGTTAGAGGTGACACACGGACCATGTGACTGCTTGGCCTGGCAGCCGCTGTTCTACATCTCAGAAAGACATACCAGCTGCTGGGCCCAGGTGCTGGGCTGAATGAGTGCATCTGCAGAAATCATCCTTCCCTGTGGTTGTTCACGTCAGGAGCAGCGGGGATCTGTTCCGAGCACTTCAGAGCAAGTTCCAGAGTCCATTGGGGACAAATCTATTCCCCCAAAGTAGTATCTGCTAGAAGGCAATGGTGCATTATGTTGCTTGATAACACATTTTATTCCGTACTATAACCTTTATTTAGCCGAAATTGGAATCTCCTGCAGAGGCCACTTCCCTGTTGGGGATGTTTCCTGGCAGGAGACATCCTGGGCAGGCAGCATCCCAAAGGACAGAGAGACATTAAGGGCATCGGGGCTCAGGGCCAGCAGGGCAGCAGTGATGGGCTTCCTGGTGCGGAAGGAAAGGCAGAGCTGAGGGGACCAGATTGCAAGGCCGATACACCCAGCATAGGTGTCCAAGATGGGCAGGTGCATCTTAGGGCCCTGAGACAAGAGCTCTGGAGCCAGCAGTGCGTCTGAGAGGAGGCACAGGAGCACAGCAGGGAAGCAGAAGGACAAGCCAGCACTACATGGATTAATGAGTGGGCTACCAGGAGCACGGATTCCCAGTCCTTCTGGACCCCTCTCAGTCACCCTCCTAGCGTGCATTTAACCACCAACTTGAGGCATTAACTCTTCCTGCCCCTGTACTGGCACCTGCTACACGAATAAGCAGGTTCCCCAGTGTCAGAGAAAGAGGGAAAAAAATATAAGCATTTGGGGTGGGAAGGGCCCAAACACTGAGGGGCACTGTCCTTAACTGTGGGACTCACAGGGAGGAGGGGACACAGGCTGGGACATGGGACAGCGTGACATCTGCAAAAGCTGATGTTTGAGCTGGCGGTGGTGTGAGGAGTCCTGCTGGGTTGAGCAGACAGGGTGCTAATACAGAAAGGTGAGCGAAAGGCAGGATGGAGGTGGGGGTGAAAGTTCCCCATAGCTCAAAGGGTTTGAAGAAAATAATTAAAATTAAAATTAAGTTTGGGGGAGACTTGGGCCACCTTTATGCAGGAAGCATAAAGCATGGGGGAGCTGACAAGCGGGGGAGAGGGAGAGGAAGGAGGAAAAAGGGAGTGGAAGAGAGAAAAGGTGCACATAACAGGGACAGACTCCCGAAGAGGCAGCGAAGAACTTATCCAAAGGATAGAGACAATGGGTCTCAGCCAAGGAAGCAGAACCATTGTCACTGGTGGTGGCTGAGCTGTCTGCTTCCAGGCTGGCAGCTCTGTGTGCTGGAGAGGAGGAAGCTGACTTCTGGGGGAAGTCAGGGTACCCAAGAGCAGTAGGAAGGTGATGGCTGGGGCGGAGCCGGACCTCAACAAGGGTGGGAATTTGGATTGTCCTTGAAGGGGAGGGGAGCCAGCAGCCTGCAGGAGGGTTGGAAGAAAGGAGGGTGATGCTGGAGCCAGCTGGCCTTAGCTCCTGCCCCTGGGCGACGCCATCAGTACCGGCTCGGTGCAGTTCTCTCAATGGCTTCTCAGAAGTCGGGCAGCAGATGGTTGCAGTGGGAAGTGGCTGGCACTTAATAAGCACTGTGGTTTGGATGTGGTGTGACCATGTGCCCCCCAAGGCTTCATGCTCTGAAATTTCATCTCCATCGGAAGGTGTGAAGAGGCCGGAAATAATCCAACTCTAGAGTTTAGTGATGGGACTTTGGGGGGGGGTGACAGAGATTAAACACAGCCATGGGGTAAAGCCCCAGGACTGGATCCTGGCGGCTGTATAAGGGGGAGAGCAGGCTGGGCCCGCCTGCCTCATGGAAGCATGAGGATCAGGGGTTAAAGGTCATCCTCAATTATACAGCTAGTTCAAGGCCAGCCTGGACTACATGAGACCCTGACTCAAAAATGGCAAACGGAAGAGGTTGAGGAGGCAGAGGAGGAGGAGAAGGAGGAGCAGGAGGAGAAGGAGGAGGAGGAAGAAAAAGCAGAGGAAGGAGTCAGAGGAGATGAGTAGACACCCAAGTTCCCTGTCTCTTGCTATGTGAGGCCCTATGGTGATGGTTAATCTCTGTTGCTACCTAGGAGACAGGCCTCTGGGCACACCTGTGAGGTAGTATCTAGATTAAACCTCTGGGCATGTCTTCTTGGGGGTGTGGGGGAGTATCTTGACTGAGTTCATTGAAGTGGGAAGATCTACCCACTGTGGGTGGTACCATTCCCTTGGCTGAGATCCTGAACCATATTAAAAGGAGGAAGGGAGCTGCACACATGCATTCACTGCTCTGAACTTCCTGACTATGGCTGCAGTGGCCATCTGTCTCAGGCTCCTGCAGCTGTGACTTCCCCACCATGAAAGACTAAAGCTTCAGAGGGTGACTTTGAGCTGTAATCTTGAACTGTGATGCAAAATAAATAATTTCTTCCTTAACTTCCTTTTTTTTTTTTTTTTTGAGATGTGACCTCACTGTATATAGCCCTGGCTGGCCCTGGAATTGATGATGTAGACCAGGCTGGCCTTGAACTCACAGAGCTCTGCCTTCCAAGTGCTGGGGTGAAAAGCATGCGCCACATGTCCAGCTCCTTACGTTGCTTGTGTCAGGATATTTTATCAATGTACTAGGAGAAGGAGAAGGTAACTGAGACATCTGGGCTGCCTAAGGCCTCAGCCAACAAGAAAGCTCTCACCACTTGGGACTTCCAGAACTTTCCAAAACTGTGAGCCAAAATGAGTCTCTCTCCTTTACAGCTTCCTGTGTGGTGGTGTGTTATATCATCAGCAACAGAAAAGAAAGAAGAAAAAACAATAGCAAGATGGTCAGAGAATGCCAACCATCTGCAGAAGCGCTGTCCCCATTTCCTGCACAGGGTTGAAAAGGCCAGAAGGCTGAGGCCTGAACCCTCAGCATGACCCAGGCAAATCCAGCAAGTGGCTTCCTCTTTGGGGACGTCTGTTTCTACGCTTGTGAACTTGAGGTTTTCTGTCCTCGGTGCTGCTGGCATCAGGCCATGTGAGTCCTCGTGGGGCTGGATGCTGGGCAGCTTCCCAGGTCTCCCAGGCCTCAAACCCCAGACGCAGTGTGCCCGGGCACTGGCGCGATCACTGACTCCATCTCATTCCGGAGCACTCTGCTTCTTGCTGCTCCTGCAACATCAGGCGATCTGCAGGACACTCCGCGGAGCACCTCCCTAGACAGCAGCAGCACCCCTACATCCGGCTCCCAAGGCGAGATCAACAGGAACCTCAACTCACTTCCGTCCGCCCTCAGTCTGATGGCTTCCTGTCCTCCCACCCCGATGTGCTGAGAACCTTCTTCACAGCCCAAGTGGTTCCCTAGAGTTTCAACCAGTGGACCCACAGGCAGCTTACAACTTCATCAGTCCCTCAGGAGACAGTACTGTGCTCATGGATCTTGGCCCATTGAGCCATCCCTAGCTTGTGCTCACCTCTAGCCAATGGGCTACAGTGGTCTGGATCCCCTCCATGGGCAAGACCCTCCCTCCCTTCAAGTCTTAGCCGTGAATACTCTTAATATTAGTGGCACTCTTTAGAGTTTTCTCTATTCCCCTACTATAGAACACAGCAAAAGAGCCATCCTCTTCATCAGATCACAGAAGGAAGCAGTAGGGAGTCTCAGACTCCCGTGAGAGGCTAGGCACACTTCTTAGCCATTTGTACAGAATTCTGCCCTCATTGCACACGGCCTCTGGGTCTCAGGAAGGGCCAAAGTGCATAGGCTTAGATAGCGTCGCTGAAGAGGGCTCCATTTGTGCCTCTGTAGCAGTGGCTCTCAACCTGAGGGGTGCGACCCATTTGGCAAACCTCTATCTCCAAAAATATTTACATCATGATTCATAACAGTGGCAACATTAAGGTTATGAAGTAGCAACGAAAGTAATCTTATAGTTGGGGGTCCCCACAGCACGAGGAACTGTATTAAAGGGTCGCAGCGTTAGGAAGGTTGAGGAGCACTGCTCTATAGGGAAGCCATCATCTGTGCTGTGTGAAAGCTTTCCGGTGTGGCTACGCGGGGTCCCCCAGGCTCCTGTCAGTGGCCCTTCCCCCATCCTCTGTAAGTAAGCCTAATAAACCCAGTGCCTCCCCAGGGTGAACTGTGGTGGAACCATTGGTTTGGTTTGTCACTGGGACCTTAGGAGGAGGGAACAGACATTGTTGGCATCTCCCCTAAGAGGGGACTCTCAAAACACTCCTTTGACCAATGTTTCTGTGTCCTCGTTGGGACTGACTGTGTAAGAAATAAATAGTTCTGGTCCATTTTCAGTGTAAGTTGCTTAGAGTTCATCAGCGCTGTGGGTGAGTGAGAGGCACCAGGCCTTCCCCTCACTGGCGCCTGGAACTTACTTGTCTCCGAACTCTGGGACTTGGAAAGCACAGGTAGTCAGCTTCTGGCTGAGCCCACAATCAGAAAAGAGGGTGGTATCAAGCCCCAAATCAAATAAGGCTTTATACTCTCAACCAAAAGGATAGGGAATTCAACAAGCGGGCAAATCCTGGCCAATGGCAATAGAGAACAGGAATTTCCCAAAGACTTCAAAAAAACCACTGTCCTGCATCCAATCAGCATGCAGCTCCTTTTGCCTTTTCTCTGTGCTGGCATATATTGAAAACTGCTCCGTCTTCACTAGTCTCTTGAATTTATTATTATTTTCTTATTGGCATGGGATCACTCCCAGTGCCTCTCCTTCACTGTGGACCAGCGCATTCTGAGAAGGGAAACATCACGCTACACCGATGTCTGCTTCAAAGCATACCCCCCAACCGGCGCCACCCCTGAGCCCTCGGTAAGCCTTCCACCTTTTAATTAGGTCATCTACTTGCAGGTGATGAGCTGTGCGGTACGACTGGTTAATTCCACGGATAAACCCACTATTCAATTTTCTCTGTTGTGAAGTCAGTTCTTTGTGCAGATTGCCGCAGTGCTGTGAGAGGATTCTGGGTACATGAACAGTGGTGTGGACATAAACATCACCGTCAGGAACAGCAAATCCATATCCAGAAAATTATTTCACCCCAGTAAGAAAGAACCTTTGTCCCTGTGTGACGGAACAAGCACAATGAAATCAGCCTGATGCCAGGTCGCTGCTGGTCCATCCAAGGACTGTCAAACTCGGTACTCCCTTATCTTTTCTGTCGGGGGGACTGAGCACCTAGCAATTGCTGTTATCTAAGGCAGCCCTTGATAAATGGTGGTTTGTGGTTCGAAGACCATGCATATCATACACCCCAACCACAAGAGTCCCTTGATTCATGGGACCCCTGGTAAGAACAGGGGTTCTTACCAAGAACAGGGACACCTGGGTAAAGAAGTTAGCTGACAAATATGGAGCCTATCATCATTCCATAGCCGCTCTTTTTCGAACATTCACTTGGGCCACAAGCTGCTTCTAAGCCCTGTCCTGAGGAGTCCATCTGTGTATCTCTCCTCCAGAATTCCTTGTCAGTGACCATGCACTCCTGCAGCTTCCAAGTCCCTAACCATCCAACCAGACCATATCACTAACTGCTCTTAAAACAGTGGAGAAATCTATGCTTCTTGGCCATCTCTCATTCCAACCATTCTACCTCAATTCTACTACCAAAGGGAATTTCCTTCTTCACACTCTACCTTAGCATCCTCTCAATGGGGTTATTAGAGTCCACCTTATCTTTTGGATGGTTTACAGAAGTAAACCAGACTTGGAGTTTCATTCTTCAGTCAGCTAGTCATAAGGAACTCCTCACAAAGGTGCAGTTTCGGGGAGAAGAGGCAGAAGGGGATGCTAAGGAGTCTGAGCCGCTAACTGGCAGGTAAGCTTCAAGACTCACCGAGTGAGGGCTCTTCAATATCATTCTCAGAAGATGATAAATTGCTGTTGCTCAGAGCTAACCTTATAACTAGTGGTTAAAGAGAATCCTAAATGAGGGGCTGGAGGGATGGCTCAGCAGTTAAGAGTGATTGCTGCTCTTGCTAAGGACCAGAGTTCAATTTCCAGCAGCCACATCAAGTGGCTTACAAAACAAAAGCCTATAACTCAAGCTCCAGGAAATCCAACACCCTCTTCCGGTCTCTGCAGAAACCTGCACTCATGCATACATACCCCCACGTAGACACACACATCATTTTTTTAAAAAAATCTTTAAAAGAGAGAGAATCCTAACTGGATTCACAGGCCTTCACAGGCTTTGGCCTCTAGTCTCTATCACATCGAGTAGCAAGCTAGAAGCTACACGGAGGAAAATGTGCTCTAAGCAAGGGAGGACGTTTACTCTGAAAGCCTAGAGGCTTATCCTGGGATTCACCTTTGGAGACTTGCCGGGGACTCCGTATAGCATCCTTACTTTCTGTGGGCACTGCGGCATCAGTGGCTCCCCTCAGTCATTAAAACCTAGTGGTGAGGGCTAGGCTAGAGGCCTTTGCTGTGATCTCCCTCAAAACTCAAAGCCTAATGGAGGTTTGATCAGTAACTCAAGTAGCAAATACTGGGCTGGGGATATAGTTCAATGGTAGAGCGATTGCCTAACATGTACAAAGCCTGGGGTTCAAACCCCTGCACCACACAAAATGTAACACACTCTCATGGATCATAGTTTGCCTCTAAAACACAAAAGCCTATCAAGGGTTGTGTGTGTGTGTGTGTGTGTGTGTGTGTGTGTGTGTGTGTGTGTGTGTGTGTGTGATTAGAAGTGTCATTTGCAACAACTTGACTTTCACCTGGGAGGAGACATCGCCATGTCTTCTGCACCACTAAACCCTTAGACTTCCCCAAGACAGTGAGACCTCTGAGACTCTGGAATCTGATCCCCAACCTCTTGTTCACATGTTTTCCCTGCTCCCTTCTGGGAAGGACCAGTTAGTCTGTCGTTGGTCTAGTGTGCTGGTGTGAGAGGCTTTTTGGAACCTCCAGCTGAACCTATTATCTAGAATGTTTTATTCGAGAGAAAAGGCAAGAGATTGGAGGTAGCACTGAGCAAGGCTGGGAATGTAGATTGTGGGCCCTTCTAGGGAAAATATAACTGTTTCTCATAGTGCTTGGGAATTAGTATAGAGAAAAATGCAGTAGATAGAGCAATGGCTACAAAGCCTGGGTACACTGTTTAGGCCCTGTAAAGGCACTGTAAGCCTGGCTAACAACCCAGATCTGGAGAGGTAGTGGGCCCACTCAATGAATAGATCTCTGAGGGTTAATTAAACTGATGTAGTGGCAAACTACATTCTAAATAACTATGGTTGGGGGCTGGAGAGGTGGCTCAACAGACCACTTGCTGATCTTGCAGAAGGCTTGTTACCCAGCACCCACTTGGTGGCTCACAAACATCTGTAACTCATGTTCTAGGTGATCTGTTACTTACTCCTGACCTCCATGGACACTGGGTGTGCACATGATACACATATATACATGCAGGCAAAACACATACACGTAAAATAAACCAATCTAAAAAATAATTTTAAATACCCATGGTTATACCAATAGACAAAAGCAGCCCCAGCATCGGTCAGTAAAACCTCTGTTTACAATGAACAGCAGTGGATGCAGAGGCTCATGGCTGCTCGAGATGTAGAAAACAGGGGCTAAAGAGACAACTCAGAGGCTAAGAGCTCTTGTTGCTCTTGTAGAGGACCTGGCTTCAGTTCCCAGCACTAACATGGCAGCTGACAACCATCTTCAACTGCAGTTCCAGGAGGTCTAATGCCCTCTTCTGACTTACACAGGACCAGATGGGCACATGGTGCACATACATACATGCAGGCAAAACTTATAAAAATAAATAAATCTTGCTTTAAAAGTGGCAGATGTAAGTTGAACTCTAAACACATTACTTACACCACCCCCTCTAAGGCTCAGGGAACACTGAAAAAAGAACGAGCCAGGAATTGTGCAAGAGCTGGAAGGTAGGGTGAAGGGCTGTGAAACATCTTTCCTTAAACTGAAGGCAATGATTGTAGTCATTAGCTCACATGACTGCACTTACCGGCTCTGGGCCCTCACAAGACCAGCCCTATCAACAGTCAGTCAGGGAAGGGAGAGGGGGCTCATGGAGCCCCACCCCTTACCTCTGAACTATTGACTATCAGTAGATTCTAGAAAACCATCATCTTTAGCTATGTATACTCTGCGAAGCCCACTAGACCTCAGTGGATAGCTCCAAAACCATATGGCCCTGGGCAATCTTGATAGATCCAAAACAAAATGATAAACATGAATGTGAGAGAGTTTTGTGGAGAGAGGAGAAGGATTAGGGTTAGTGAGATGGGAACTACATCAGTACGCAAGATGTGCATATATGAGCTTGTTTTTAAAAATTAAAAAGTTTTAAAGGTTTTTTTTTAAACATCTGAGATAGCAGGTACAGCTGGAGTCACCACTTGAAGTGTACAATTTTCCAGTCATTCTCCAAAATGCCCCCACACCCTGCCCAGGTGCCAAGTAGGCAAGTTTGTGTGAGTGGATCAGAAGTCACCATGTCTGCACATCAAGCCTTCGTTAATCTCTGTGAGTCTCTGAGAGAGACAGACAGGGAGATCCAGTTCACTAGCATGACAGAGAGAGAAAGACCCAAGAACTTCTGCTTAGGTTCTTCCTTCCATAATTGGCCTCACTTCATTAGTCAGAGGCCCAAACTAGGGTTTCTTCCAGTGGCCAAGAGTATCCATTTCAATTATTCATTTAGAAACAGGAAACGACTAGCTGCACACTTAAGCAGAGCATCTATCACAGAACTACCTACATCACCACCTTGATGGGGGGGCTACAGTAGCATTCTGTACCCAGGAATTATCACTCGTGCTCCAGAATCAGTGCCTAGCAACCTCCAAAGGTAGAGGTACTATCTTTCCCTGAGTACAGTCGTTCTAGTAAAGGACTACAGGACCCTGTGAAGGAGAGTTAAATGAGACAGATGGAGTATACTTATGGCACCATTACAGGAAGCTTCCCCAGGGCCCTGGTATCCTCTCCAACCAAGAGACTGGTTGGTAAACTGGTTTAGGTCTGGAACCTGGGAGACAGGCCATAACCCACAGGTCAGGTGTTGGCCACTGCACTGCTAGCACATGGGTTGTTTTTTCTATATATAAATTGAGAAATAACCCAGGAGGTGGTCCATCTATTTCTTTCCTGGGACATGATGATCAGACAGTCATCACCAAAGACCCCAGTAAGTCAACACTTTTGAGTTCTGGGATATCCTTGCTGCCTTTCATAGGAACTCTCACATCTGCCCTTTGGCTGTTTATTAAGAAAAAGCATTCAGCCTCTGCTGATACAAGGCCCTGTCCTTCCCATGAAATCAGGGAGCCCATACAAACAAGAACATGCTAGGGTATTACTGGACCACAAAGGTGAACATTCACAGCATTTCACTAGGACACAGTGTGGTGGTTTGGAAGAAAATGGCCCCCAAAGAAAGTAGCACTATTAGGAAGTATGACTTTGTTGGAGTAGGTGTCATCTTGTTGGAGGAAGTGTGTCACCTTGGAGGTGGGCTTTGAGGTCTCGTATGTGCTCAAGATACCGCCCAGAGTCTCAGACCACTTCTTGTTGCCTTCTGATCAAGATGTAGTTTGCACCACATCTGCCTGCTCACTGCCATGCTTCCTGCCATGATGATAATAGACTAAACCTCTGAAACTGTAAGCCTTGACCTCAGTTAAATGTTTTCTTTATAAGAGCTGCTGTGGTCATGGTGTCTCTTCACAGCAATAGAAACCCTAACTAAGATACACAAGTTCTCCCCCTCCTTTATATATTCCCCAATGCCTCAGTTATGTGTCTATCTTCTGGGAATTTTTATGTGCTTTAGTTTGGGGAGTTTATGCATGTCAAGCCTGTTAAATGTCCCTCCAGTACCTGTCTCCTTGAGTGTTTGAAACTCCTCCTTGAGCTTTCAGAGCCCTTCCTTCACATTATGTCATGGGGCACTATAGCATCTCAACTAATGAAATCCAAGCCACCTCCAAGACCAAGTTTCTGCCAAGCAAACAAGTAGGCTGTCAGAGCCAACTTCGGCCATAGAATTAGCACGTTAAATCCCTGACCCACCTCCATGGGTTCAGAATGACAATGTAACCTCTTCCATCCTTCAGATCACCTCCCACATCCATGCCATATGCAGGGATTATGCCAAGTCTCATCATTAACAAACCTTTGCGTCACTGTTGCTGTGTAAACTGTCTGCTCTCCCATCCCAGGGTACACCTGACTCACTGAAGCACATTGAGATTTGGCCTTGTTTATGGATATAATGGTCATCAAGTGCCTTTGTGACTTCTCTTTAAAAGGTCTGTCAAGACATCTGCCCCATGTAAGGTCATCACAGAGTTTTCAAACAAAGGAAAATCAGATACACAAAATACACAAAAAAAGTCATTTTTGTTGGCAGGGGAGGTTCGTCTGGGTGACTCCAAGATCCAAGAGTCTCCATTCCACTGAATCCAATCAAATGTCCCTATTCCAAGCGTGAGGACTGAAGTCTTCCATGAGTCATCCCCAAGTTTCCCCATAAGACACTTGCCAATGTTGTAAATCTTAATGATGCAACCCACACAATCAAATTTTATGATTCATTTTTCAGCAGTCACATCCCGGTGGCTACATAAAATCAAAGATTCCTTTGCAGATGACACGGAAACACCACAGCTCTCCAACTATCATCTAAGCTGAGAATTAAATGATCTGGCCTTGTCACTTGCTTTCCAGGGAGTGTGCTCCAGTACATTCAAGGATCCATCCCCTACCACATATGTGCCCCACAGTCACCATGACTGAGGTAAGGGCCAAGTGCAGAAGTTACCAGGGCACCCAAGACATGTGCTTCAGTTGGCGTTGAATCAAAGTCCCTCATAGGTGACGGCATAATTACAGTGTCACCATGCTGTAGATTATGAGTCTCCGGTTTCCTTTTGGCAAGGAGCTCAACACTTTGCTCAAGGCCAAGGGCACAATGAAATCAATCAGCCTGTCTCCTGAGACCACCTGCACCCCGGTCAGTATCAATTAGGACCCAATCAAGAAACAGAGCTCGTGTCCATAATAATATAAACATGAACTTGAGGATTTTAATATCAAGAATAATAATCCAGCAAGTGACGGTTAATCACTAAAGCAGCCAAAGAATGCTCTAATGACCCAGAGGCAGCAAATGAGAAAAGCAGTTAAATCTCTGCAGGGACAAAGTAAATAAGAAACAGACAGAGGGGCTGATGAGATGGCTCAGCAGATAAAGGTGATTGCTGCCAAGCCTGACAATCTTGGTTCGATCCCTGAGACCCATATGGTAGAGGGAGAGAACTGACTATTGTCAATTGTCCACACACATGCCATGGCAACATACACACAGATAGATAGATAGATAGATGGATAGATAGATAGATAGATAGATAGATAGATAGATGAAAATGAATAAATAAGTAATAAATGTTTAAAAATATTATTAATCTATCTATTTATTTATTTATTTGGTTTTTAGAGACAGGATTTCTCTGTGTAACAGCCCTAACTGTCCTGGAACTCACTCTGTAGACCAGGCTGGCCTGGAACTCAGAGATCCACCTGCCTCTGCCTCCCAAGCACTGGGATTAAAGGTGTGCACCACCACCGCCTAGTAAAGTTTACAGAATTTTAAAGGATAGAGGCTTTAGGAGATTATTTTCCCTCATTCAGCCAATTCAGACTTCTACTACGAGGGAGACATGACCACAAGAACATGCAGCCTACAATGGCTGAGAAATTGGCCAGGCCATGTGGGCTAGCCTGGCCTATACTAACAGCCCTCGGAGTGGGATCCAAGCATGTATATTCGGTCTATAAAAGTGGCTTCCAAGTACGGACAGGTTAGCTTGGAGGACATCTGGGCTGTCCCACATGGATCACTGAGGAGATGTCTATAAAAATGACTTCCAAGTATGGACAGGTTAGCCTGTGGGACATCTAGGCTGTTCCACATGGGTCACAGAGGAGATAGGAACTGGGTCTTTGCCTTTGTGATAGGGAAACAAAAAGGAAGAAAAGAGAGCCTGACCCTGGAAGGGAAGGACTTTCCCACTGCGAATCATCCTGGTATTGGTCTAGCGCCTCTACTGGCTGATTCTAGCATTGCTCCCTCTCACAAAACTCAAGGAACCAGCTCCAGTATCAAAACAAGGCATAAAAGGGTGTATTCAGCCGGGCGTTGGTGGCGCACGCCTTTAATCCCAGCACTCAGGAGGCAGAGGCAGGCAGATCTCTGTGAGTTTGAGGCCAGCCTGGGCTACCAAGTGAGCTCCAGGAAAGGCGCAAAGCTACACAGAGAAACCCTG
Source organism: Peromyscus nudipes (assembly GCA_902168325.1). Taxonomy (NCBI): domain Eukaryota; kingdom Metazoa; phylum Chordata; class Mammalia; order Rodentia; family Cricetidae; genus Peromyscus; species Peromyscus nudipes. The sequence continues at coordinate 32,261 of CABHPH010127113.1, forward strand.
TCTCGAAAAAACCAAAAAAAAAAAAAAAAAAAAAAAAGGTGTATTCAGAGCTCGGGGGTGGTAAATTGGTAAATGGCAAAGGGAAGAAGCAGATGGGGTTGGGGAGGTGTGGAAGAGGTGGGGGAGGGGCAGGGCATGGAGGGCGGGGGAACAGTTATCAAGGAAGAGGCAGAGAAATGAGTTCCTAAGCCTTTAGGAAGAGAGGCTTGCCTGGGCTGGGGCCCTAAGGAACCAACACCTTCTCCATCTCGCTTAAAAAAGAAAATGCAGTCACATACCAAACACAGCTCAAGAAAGCCACATTGTTCCACTTTCAAATGAACAGAAAATAAAATTCCTGGACAGATTCCTTCTTCCCACCCCTGGGGATAAGTGGGAAGTGAGTTGAGACGCATTTTATTTTCTTGAAAAGACTCTCCCAGTTCCTTGGCTCCTGCTGAGTCAGGCTGCCCCCGCCATCTGCAGATTCTGAGGCCTTCAATCATTCATTCAGCAACATTTTCTACAGGTCTACAGGGAACCAAATACTGAGCCCAGCGCGATCTTTGGTTGTGAGCCTCGGTTAAACTTTCTCCCAGCATCTGTGGCTTCCACTGAGTATCATGCGGGTCCTGCATGAGAGAAATGCCCAGCAACGGATGTGGTTTGGGTCCAAATCCCCAGGAATTTCTGGAACGATTACAAGAGCCATGGCCTTGAAGTCATATGACAAGGGTTTTAATCCTCCTTAATTATTTTTTTATGTGACCTGAAGCATTCATGCGCATACACACACACACACACACACACACACACACACAGAGGTTTTTTTCAAAAGAAAGTCGTAGTCACTGTTTTATTCACCAGGGCCTCGGCTCCAGACCTCCTGATTTCCACTGTGTTAGACCCCATCATAAATTGAAACTCTCCTAAGTCAAAAGTGCCTTTAACCCACCTAACCTACCTAGCATCATAGCAACGCAGTACCCAGAGAGTATAGGTGGCTTGTCCTCTGGTCACATGACCACCATCCAGCATCGCTAGAGAGTGCACACTAATATATTAAAGGCTGGTGAGATAGCTCATCAGATGAGGATGTTTGCTTCCAAGCCTGACCACTGGAGATCCATTCCTAGGATCCATGTGGTAGAGAAGCACTGACTCCTGCAAATTGTCCTCTGACCACCACACACATTCTGGGAGACACATACACACACACACACACACACACACACACACACACACACACAAAATCGTTAAGCTGAACTACTGTAAACCATCAAGTTGAACTATTGTAAATCAGGAGCTGCCTATGTTGTGATATGAAACGTCCTTTATTAAAGGACAATTGTGTCAATAGAGAGTGAAGTATACTCAGTCTTTTTTAATATTTTGCCTCATAGCCAATCATGCAAAAGGGTACCATTGTACTCATTGTGGGGTGTTTAGGGGACCATGCACAGTCACCTCCTGATGGACTGTGGGGCCAAGAGGTCCATACTTGGCTTGTTGGTTCTGGAGCAGGCACTCGTCTCAATACCTCGCTGGGCCCCAACTCCTCTGAAAGGCTTGTGAACTCAGGCAAGCAGACCCACACTTCCTCACTTCCTTCCCTCCAAATGCCAGGAATTCTGGAATACCAGCCTCAAGACAAGTCCTTTGCTAGACAATAAATACAGCAAGATAAACACAGAAGCATTCCCTGTCAAGGAGTTCAACAGTGTGGGGCAAAGAAAAAAGCAATGTCTACACCTACAACATGCATGTGTCAGTAAGCCTTTGGTGAGTAACAAAAGATCCCCATACTTCCTACAAAGAAAGACATGTTATAATCACTCCAGGTACTAGAGATTAGTCAGACAGCCTCTTCTAATTAATCATATTTACCCAACAGATCAGCTGGGTAAATGATGGCTTCATTAGCAGGCCTGGCAGCTAGTAACTGACTGTTGGGGGGATGTACTGTGTCCCCTCCAGATGCATTCAATCATCCAGTAGGTGACACAGGCTTCCTTACAGGGCATAGTTCCAGGACAATGCAAAAATGAGTGCCTCAGGTCTGGGATCTGAACTCCACACTTTGCCAATTCCACCACATTCTATTGGTCCAAGCAAGTCAGGGACCAGTCTTAACCAGTCTCTCTGACGCACATTTGAGTCCAGCAGGTAAGGCTTACAGGTCAGCTCAGAATGAGGAGGTGGGGGTCAGTCTATGGGCAAGCCAGGGTGACCCTAACAGCCCAATTATTTTTTTGTTTATGTGTATGCATGTATGTCTGTGCACATGAGTGCAGATGCCCTCAGAGACAAGAGGTATTGGATCCCCTGAGCTGGAGTGACAGGTCCTCTGTGAGAGCAGTGTATGCCCTTAACTGCTGAGCTATCTCTCCACCACCCCCTAATGAACTTTTAGCTCAGACTAGAGGAAACGGAATTGGGAGTCATTAGAAGAGGTCCTACGTTGACTCACGGTAGGTCAGGTAGTGTGAGAATAGAACCCGTGTATCATAAAACTAGTTTTCATGTGAAGGGAGAGATGCAGAGCAGGAAGTGTCTTGTCCAAGGGCACACACACAGCAAGCTTGTGACAGAGCCAGGGGTGACCTGGGTCCCCATGAAGGAACCTGAGGCTGGGAGTGGGCTGGCCCAGGGCAGCTGAACAATCCTGTTCAGCAGGGCTGTCTCTCCCTACCCCGTATCTACTATACATTTAGCAAATGAGCCCTTTCAGTCCTTTGAGAAGGCCTCCATCACCATCTCATCACATCCTAACAAGGCTGTTCTCATTTACAGATGAGAAACTGCAGCCCGGAGAGGGCAGCTGACCCACATCGGGCCCCCAGATGACTCACCTGGGATCTGTCTGCCCAATGCCGAAGGCTGAAACTCTCTTATTGTACAACAGAGCTAACCTTGACCTAAGCCCCCCACCCCCACTCCCACCTCCCAGGGATAACAAGCAGCTTGAGACCTCAAGCTGAAGCCCATTGCCTGAGGAACAGCTTGAGAAGCCTGGTGGTTAATATGGTCAAGCCTCTAGGCACACCTCCATCGGGTTCCCTGAGGAGGGAAGACCCGCCTTAACTGCGGGAGGTACTATTCCGAGAACTGGAGTCATGGACCAAGCAAAAGGCAGAAAGGGAACTGAGGGCCAGTATCCATCGTTGTCTGCTCCTTTATTTGGGGGGCCGACACACGTCCGTACGTGCACGTGCAGAGGCCAGAGGAGGACATCTGGCGACTTCTTCTGTTGCTGACCACATTATTCTCCCCCACTGACCTGTGGCTCACCATTTTGACTGGCTGGCCAGTGAACTCCCAGGTTCATTTGTCCTCACCCTCCAATGCTGGGGTTAGAGACATGGGCGGCCACGCCCAACTTCTGTGTGGGTGCTGAGCACTCTCACCCGCTCAGTCATTTCCTCAGCCCATGTCCGCCACTTCTTGGCTGCAAATGCAATGTAACCAGCTGTGTGGAGCCCCTTCCCCACGGTGACACCTAATCCTGCTCATCAACCTGACACACCTGGGGAAAGGCAGCATCAGTGGAAGAATTGCCTCCATCACATGGGCCTGTGGCCACACGTCTGTGAGGAACTGTTTTTGCTTTATGGTTGATGTAGGAGAGCCCAGCCCACTGTGGGCAGTACCATCCCTAGGCAGGTGGGTCTGAGCTATGTAAGAAAGACAGCTGAACACAAGTCTGGAAGCAAGCCAATAAACAGTGTTCCTCCTGGGTTTCTGCCTCAAGTTCCTTCCCTGAGTTCCTGCCTTGGCTTATTTCAATGATAGACTGCAACCCATAAGATGAAATAAATGCTTTTGGCCATGATGTTTATCATAGTAACAGAAGCCAAAGTAGAGCACTTTCTATGGTGGACTGTAGCCTTGAACTGTAACCCGGAACGACCCCTTCCTCCCTTGAGCTGCTTTTGACAGAAACTGTGTTGCAGGAATGAGGTAAGTACCTAATACTGGGTGAAGGCAACAGGACCAACGTCCCCTGGAACTACCTCTGTGGAGGGACTCTGAGTGATGCCTTGGTCCATATCTCTGCTGTCTGGTGGACAGAAAAACCAAACCAAGCCTAGAATCTAGGCCTCTGACCCACGCTTCACCAGGAGGCTGGGAAGGGAGCAAGTCACACACAGAGCCACTGACTGGCATTCAGAGAGCACGTTTATTTACAAAGCGCTTTACAAACATTACCTTACACCTCCCCACAGCCCCCTGTGAGGTAGGTCAGTAGTCATATCTACAGTTTACAGATGGGGAAATTGAGGCACGAAATGGGGGTGTGGCCTACCCCATTATAAAGAGAACTTCCCACGCTCCCATCAAAAAAGAACGAAATAACAACGAAAAGGTACTGGTCCTCCATC